>VYZU01019496.1:0-24890 GCA_013401355.1 Ceyx cyanopectus | reverse complement strand
CCCCTCATCCCCCCTTCCCACCCTTTAAAATGTCTGTTTTAAAGGCATATTTTTAAAAGAGATCCAATTTGTATTCCATCTTCCTTTGGTGAAAGTATATATTTTTCATAAGCCTGTCCTCTGCTTCTGAGGCCTCTCTTGGTTTAATTTTCATTCCCATCTCCCTTTCTTCCCCCGTGCAGAACTGAAACCCCAGCTCCCCCCACACCCCCAGTGCTTCCTCTTGTTTTAAGAAAAAGGCAATTCTGACTTAAAAACTGCCCTCCCCTCCCCTGGACCTGCCATACAACGCTCGCCTAACGGAAACTAAACGTGTCAGTGAAAGGTCAGCTATGAATTTTTAAAGCTTTCTATCTCACTCAGGCTGACATCAAAAGCATTAACTGCAGCACTAAATCAGGGAGCCAGGGGGAATTAGAATATGCAACAAGTCCTGCTAGAGAATGCGACACACAGGAGGGGATTCAGAGGCTCCTCTCTGAATGGGAGCAGAAGCTGAGCCAAAATTCGGTGGCAAGGCACCCATTTCTTGCTCATCCACCCTCCCAGCTGCTGCCTCTTCAAGGGATCAGTGGAAAACAGGAGGTGGAATGAAAATTTAAGATGAGTTGGTATTATTGCTGCCAAACGAAAGCTGGTTCTTCACGATCTCCCCTTATATATGGCTCTGTGTCTCCTCAGACCCCCAGCTATCCCCTGAGGACTCCTCTCCCTCTGTGATAAGCACTTCTGGCTCAATAAATGTCAGTTTTTCTTTCTACACCAAATTAAGAAGGGCAGTGTAAAAAAAACCAGTGCAATTCCTGCAAAAATGAGCAAATAATGGAAGAGTGAAAATGATCAGTTGTGTCCCAGCAGCTGCACCCCACAGAGCAGCTGGTTAGTTGTTGGCCCACAGAGCCACACTCGCTCTCTGGACTTGCACTGCCTGTCACCTCTGGGCCTCCACTTCTTTTTGTCCCCTGATAGGCAGCTCTGGCCTTAGCTATGTTTGTTTTGAGGAGACATATCTGGATTTGTTGTCAAAGAGACCCACAGTAACAGCTACAGAAGAAATCTGTTATTGTGCTTTTTCTTCCGAGGCTGGTGTCAAGTCCCTTTAGTTTGTGTCTTTTCCTGAACACCAAGCTGCATCCCAACATTTGAGTGCAGAGGATCACCTGCAACCACAGAGTGTGGGCAAAGCTCAAGAGGTGATTTATTATTCATTGATCATTTCACAATTTGGCAGCTAAAGCAGAACTTATCCCACCAGGACTCCCATGGGGGAAGCAGCCATTCGTTCAGCATGGATGTGTTTAAGTGGGAACATCCTTTGTTGAAAGGAAAAGTCAAGTTAAAAACCTCTGGCACACGAAGCCTGCCCTGGCCTCTCTGCCAATGGTTAAACTGGAGAGCAGGGATGTTCAGGAAGATCATCTGGAAAGCCTGGCACTAAAATGCATGTCTTCCTTCCCCAGGCTGGGCAGGCTGGTGTGGCACAGGGGTTTCCATGAGAGGCTGCCAGCCTGGGGTGAGCTCCCAGCTGCCCTGCTGAGCCCAGGAAGAGCTGCCACCACCTGCCAAGGGACAAACTCTGAACCCTCAGCAATGCATCTTTGACACGTTTCCACCATCTCATCCCCTGGCTCTTTGCAAACCTTCCACCACACTTGACTGGCTCTTTTCAAACTCTTCCTTGATCCCTTTGGAGAAGGGTGCAATGATCAGGAGTGGAAGACCTCTGTTTTAAAAATCAGTATAAATTCATTAAAAATTAAAGTGTTTTGTGGAAATGTGACAGAATACATGTTTCTCAGCTCTCCAGTTTCGTTTCAGCTTTTTATTATGTATCATAGAGAATATTAATTAAGGCCATTTCTAAAATCACAAATCTATTTCATGTTCTATTCCAAAGTTTTAAAATTATTGAATTATGTTCTTGTTTCTGAAACAAGGGTGAGACAGGGGGCAGGCAACATTTCCATTTGCTTAAAAAATGCCAGCAGACTGACTTTTTTTCCCATCCTGGGTGGAAACAAATTCCCATGTGTCACAGTTGAACAGAAATTCTGTTTTCCAAACAGCTTCAGTTTCCATCTGTCCATAGTGAATCACTGTCCATCCATCCACACAATCTTTCAGCCTTATTCTTCATCCAGCTTTTTCTCTGTGTTTACATCTCTCCATCTGGCTCCCCGTATGCTGGTTGATATCTCCATTTACCCTTCCATGGAGCCCATTTTCCACCAGCAGAACATCCACCAAAGACTTGGAGACCAATCATGTGGCTCTCTGAGCTCAGAAATAAAGTTGCAGAGAGAACAGCTTGATGAAAAGGCCTGAATCTTTAACTGAAGAATGTCAGGACTGGTGAAGAAAAAGTAGATCCTGAACTTCAGGGATGCCTGATATTTGTTTATCATGTTTAAGGAGTGGGAGAAGGCATTTAAGGAGGAAAATCTAATTAATTTAATCTATCCATTCCCACTACCCCAGTTTTTCTTGATCCTGAAGGGCCATATCTGTTAATTCCCTGGTTTCTTTGGCTTTCACAGTGCCTTGGCAGGGGGCCTAGGTTCTCCTAGCTGAAGATGCCCATAAAGCCATTGGAGGACCCCATGTTGCTCCATATTTAAAAGCCACATCAGATGACTGCAATGGTCCATAAACCCTCCATAAGCCTGTGTAATGAGCTGTAGCAAGAGACATGGTGTCTTGCTCCCAGATGGCATAAGGCCAGTGCCTGAACAGCCTGTCACTGTGGTATATGTGTCCTATATAGCTGTATCATGAGTGTCCCCATCTACCCACCCAGGTGAATGCCCAGGGGCTGAGATGCTCTCTTTTCTACTGCTTTTCTTGCTGGAAATGTAACTTAAATCTTGTGCTCACACACCTGGCTGCAAAGGAATACCTTGACTCAAAGAGAGTGATACACTACAAGATCAGTGAGTCTTCTTTGAGTCACCCCCAAAAAGCCTGGAAAGGGATCCTACCACCTCTCACCCAGGCCAGAGTTACACAAATCCTTGGTAAGTGGTTCAGGCCTTTTGCTGAACCTCCCAATCATTCCCTGTTGCCCTGCAGATCACTGCTCCTGCTCAGCACTTCCAGCTTTCTTTTGACTAGATGAAAACCTGCAACCCACTGCACTGAGATGTGTTTCACTGCACAGTGCTCTACTGCCCCGTCTTCTTTTAGAGACGAGTTTGCTAATGTGAATAAAAGGACTGGGATAATCAACGATCCTCGTGGATTTAGAACTGTGAATCTCAGGGAGATAATACCTAACTGCATAAAACTTCTGTCAATAATCCGATCAGGAAGAATAACACCCAATTAAACCTTCACAGAGAATAAAATTCTTCTAGGAAATAAAAATTATGAACATTTTTTTCTGAATTCCACTTATTTTTGCTTTTTTTTTTTTCTTTGCATTTTCATGTTCCAGAGGCTGAAATATTGGGGTCATTCGAGTTCTTGTTCACTTGCTAAAGATCTCTTTATTGACACAGCAACATTTCTTATTTTCTTGATAGTGAAAAAGTCATGTCTGTATTTGTCAGCTAATTAAATTATGTTCAAGCAAATATGATTTTAAATCTCAAAACAGGTACAGTTAGGGGAAAAATGTCAAGTGCTTAGGAAGCAAAAATGATCTATAACATATATTAATGTAGAATCCTATACAAAAGGGCACAGAATATACTAGAATACATACATCAGAGAGCAACCTGAATGACAAATGACTTTTCTTATCACTAAATTGAGTAGTGGTGAGGTTTGAGCTGGAGCATCATGTTCAGGTTTGGCACAGCATTTAGGGGAGAGGTAGAGAAAGGGGAGAAAATCCAGAGCAATGAGAATGATCAAAAAGGAAAGCTGAAAGACAGGAGGACTTGGGGTTGCTTAGCAGAACAGACAAAGGAAGAAGCAGGAGGTAACCTCCTTCCAAAAAAGAAAAGGTTCCAAAAGGAAGATGTAGGGCAAGAAATACTGGGCTTAAATTGTAGCAGAGATATTTCTGCTAGGTTTTCAGATACCATCTCTTTCATTAGTAAATGAAGCAGTGGAGCAGGCTGCTTGAGGATGACAGTGATCCCCACTGCAGGACATCTCTGAGAGGCAGGTTCAGCCAAAGTCTGGGATGGGAACACTCGACTTGATGCTGCACTAGGCTGGGGAGTAGAACAGGTAACTTCTCCAGATCTTTTCTTTCCATGCTTTCTGAAGTCTGGGGCCCATAAATACTTTAACATGGTCCCTGTATGGGTTGTCAGGGGTACCAAGATGCCAGCTGCTCCACGTTCACAAGCCCAGCTCTGCCCATGCTCCCCCTCCATTGTGACTGAAGCTGGATTTCTGGTACCTCCTGAAGGGCGTGCAAAGCTCTGGGAAACACAGAGCATGTTGGGTATCCTATTGGGTTCTGATGCTTTTTAAAATCAAGTTATTATTGAAAGTTACTGTGCCAGCAGTTGTATTATTAATACTATTATTTATTATTTATGAAGTGTGGAGTGTGTGCTAGATGCTTATATGATTATACAGAGTTAGGCTGGAGTGGCACCATCCACTGCATTACGATGTGATGTTGCTACCTGCAGCCTTTGCATGAGAATGATATTTTTCATCCTCTGTAGCTGGTTCCTTCATCATGTGAGGGTCTGTGAATTTTAAGTCATTAATGAACTAGACCTGATATCAGAAGGAGGCAGTGAGGGAAATGGTCCCTCCCATATTACAGACGGAGGCCAGTGTTGGGACTCCAAGGAAACTTAAGCTTCCCTGGGTCACATGTCAAAGCACAAAAGCTCTCAACTCACTGTAAGCTGCTGGTTATTTCTCCTGACCTGTATGAGAGAGTTACTGTGCCTGGAAACGGAAAGTCTTCATTCCCTTGTGGGCACAGATGACTTGTCTTAGCTGAGACCCTGTGGCAATGGCCTCCTACACCCGTGACACATCTCACCCCACTGCACCCCCTTCCACAGCAATACTCCTGCCACCATGCAAGGCACAGACTGCTCCCCTACGAGACAGAGCAACATGAGTTCTCAGATGTTCTGTATTCCAGTCAGCACTTGCCACTGTATCACTGTGCACTTGCTCACACTGTCCTAATGAGACTAGATTTTCAAATCTTTTGATCTCTCTTTACACAATATTTATTCACGCTTTGCACAATATTAACTCACAGTAAAACACCCAAACCTTTGGAGGTACAGCACTGACTTCCCTGCAAAGATAGTCAGGTGAAATAAACTAGATTTTGAAGCTCTCAGCACTCAGACAGAAGCATCTTTATCCATTAAAAAATATTAATCATATATTTTTTTAATCATCATCTGATCTCTTTTCATATCTGCACTATAGGAGGAGGAGGTTACCATGTCCATACCTCCAGCTGCAGTTTTAATCAGAAGAGAGGCTGCTCTCTGGTTTAATGGGGTAAATGAGACCTCCGGTAATATTGTCTGTGTAATTGACATAGTTCTCTGGGAAACATTACACTTTATAATGAAAATACTGTATATAATTAGGATCTAATAGGAAGAAAATAGCAATTAGGCAGAATTAACTGAACAGAAGCAATCAAGCAAATAAAGGTTATTCTCTGGAGAGGACCCTTCGGGGTTCAAATGTGTACATCCTATGATTGTAAAGAAGTCACAGTAATTAACAAGAGTCTTTTCATTGCATAAGAATAGCCCAACACTGGCTACTGGAATGACCCCTGCAAATCAGAGTGTGTTATTTCAGTCCTGTGCTTTCAGAGGCATTGTGGGTAAGAGCTGATATGCAGCATTGTATGTGTCTGCACAATGGCTTTAGCAGAGGTTATGAAGCCATCAAGACCTTTAATGCTGCTCTTGCCCCAGCCTTTGTGGACTCTCCTTGCTTTTCATTTCCTGCTCTTGCTCATCAAAGTTTCCCAAGCAGCTTGTTGTACATGGATTTCACAGTAACATTAATCCACATAAGATTTCACAGTAATAAACAGATTACACAACAGTCCAGGAGCAATCCTTTCCCTGGAATTACCAAAGTCAGTCTAGCTAGGTACAGTCTGAACCCATTCTCACCCACACAGGACACCTCTGAGCCTGTGCTATGAAACCCTTCAGCCCCAGCTCTGCAGTACAGCTCTGGGGAGAGCAGGAGTGTTCCTGCAGTCTTGGGATCTCAGCTCCTCATCCCTGTGATCTAGGCAAGGGACACAGCACAAGAACTTACCTATTTCAGCCCAACCCATGCAGAGTTGTCCTGAGAGCAGCCTTTGCCATGCAGAAGGGACACCAGTACAATACCAAGACTCCACCAGGCAGGCAGAAAACACACAGATCATGGTCCTGAGCCCACTTCTCTTCTAACCACGTTGACAAGAAGCCATGAGGATTCAGCTTTGCCCTACAGTAAGGAATCCAGTAGCATAAAGCTGCTTGAGCTTTGAGATGTTTCCATCAAAGAAAGCAGCCAGCCATCAGCCCAGTATAGCACAACCAGACACCAGTACAGCACAGGGTGTCCCCAGTGGTGGATCTCTGAGCACAATGGTTAGCTGATCATTATGAACTCTGCCTGGCACTCGGTGAGGTAATTTCTATTTCTCTGAAGGCCACCCACCTGCTCTGGGACTGGGAATCTTCCCAGACCCTGCCACCCCAGTACAGCCCATTTCCTCTGAGTGCAGCTCTCAGGGATTCCCTCTGAGTTCTCTTTAGAGGTTGATAGCAATGACCAAAGCAAAAGCCACCCACAAACTGAAAGGGAGATGGTGTTTTTCTTTCTTCCTCCAACCCCCTCTCTGGAGTCAGTCAGGGACAAATGAGAAGCAGCTGATTGTGGTGAGCACAAGAGGATGAAGGCAAAACCACTGATGACCTGAGATCTGTCAGGAGAGAGCTCAGAGGAGCACACAACATGAAAGAGAATTAATCCAATAATTCACTTAACCGGAAATCATAACTAGACAAAATAGATGAGCCCAGGACTTGCATTGAAGCAGCTCCTATTGCTTAACAATACTCCTCCCATTCCTATCTATTTTTCTACTTTATTTATCTATGCATTGATCTTTTGAGTAAAGATTTACTACACTATCAACATAACACTTAGCATAAATTAACAAGAATGGCTTGATGGATTTTTGGTTTGTATTCACATAGATCAAAGTGAAGTTATCACACAGCCCCCAGCTTGGCTGAGATTTCCTAAAACTACACAAACTTTTCCCAGTGAATTTGCTTCTTCAGCCACTGACACCAGCCACAAACTCTTCTTGTCTCAAGAATTCTTAGTGGATTGGTATCAATTTCCCACCCTTATCCTTTCAGCAGGCATTGGGTGCTGAACCCTCAGAGCACAGCACCTTTCTTTGGGGTGATGCCCAGGGTACCATTTCTTCTCTGTTCTTCCAAGTTCTCTCATCAGAACTTAATTCCCTTCTATGCAGATGTAGACACACTGATGTCAGTGGAAAAAGCACTTCCCTGGGACAGAGGATTCCAGCCCCTTATCCTAGTGTTCAGGTCCATCAATTGTACCTGGCCACAGCAAACTTTCTGGAAAGGAATCCAGTACTGACCTGAAGATCTGGGGATGGGGATCCAGCATGTCTCTCAGCACTTTGTTCCAATGGTTAATTGTCCTTAGTGTCACAAAATGTGTCTGGCTTTAGCTTCCAGCCATTGGTTTTTATTGCACCTTTCTCTGCTAGATTAGAGTTCTTTAGCACTCAGTGTTTTCTCCCAGCAAAGACACATCTACCCTTGAATCAGGACATTTTCAGGCTCCTATTTTGAGAATCACTCAGGTGAACTGAGGTTGAAAAAAGTGAACAGCAGTGGGTACAAGTAGGACTTGTGGAAATTAAAAAACAAACAAAAATAAAACACAAAAATAAAAAAAGAAAAGGAAAAAAAGAAATGGAGAATTTTAATTAAAATTTTCATATTTTTTTCTCCTTTTTTAAAGTTTCAACTGTTTTTTTCAAATATTTTTTTTTCTCAAGTGGAAGATGACAGAATGTGAACTATTTCTCCCTTTGCCTGCACTTTTTTATCTAGCCACTTACATCTTTCTGTGTTTATAGTCCACAAAGTAAAGCAGATAAAGGCTACCAAACCTTGTCTGAAGGGAGTGCTGGCAGAAGATGACACTGGAAGGACTCTGTATAGTGGGAAGGTGGCGTGGATGAGCTGTGGGGAATAGGGTGACTGTCAGAGGCCACAGTCACCATGTTACTCCCAGCCAGAGGGATAGGCTCATTCTGGGGTCTCAAGTTTTGTTTCCCATGGGAATTGCTCTCACTTGGGACACAAAGCAAGTGTGTTTCAGCTACACTCAGGGTGTTCCTGATATATCTCTTCTGTGGAGAGGTTCTCTGGGGTCTCTGTATCCCTCACTGATCCAACTGTGCCTCAGTTTCCCCACCACTAAAATACTTGGGTCAAATGAGAAAGGAGTCTGCTTGACCACATTAAACCTGTGACTGAATTAAAAAGAAACTGATATTAAAAACAAAAAAATCCCACAAGCTTCATGCCTGGTTCTGTAATGTTAGACAAGCTCCAAATGCACTCTGCAGCTCTTCTCCAAGGATGCTTCCAGATTTCACTCTACCCAATTGCCTAACCTGAGATAATTTAAAGACCTTAAAGCCTTTACAATTGCAGCAACTCTCTTGGATTAGGTTCCTGGATTATTCCAAGGAGGACAAATATGGACAAGAATGATTGCCCAGAAAAACCTTTGTCAAACCAAACAATTTGTTTGGTCTTTTTTTCTTTTTCTTTTAAAGGTATTTGATGAAAGAAAAAAACAGTGGGAGGGGGGAAGCTATGGAGTGAGAAATAGAGTTATGAAATCACTTCATTTAAACTGAGATTAACTTTTACATTCTATTTGTACGACACTTAAATTTTTGAAAGAAACATTTTTCTTGTCTTTTGTTCAGCATGTTCATAAACCTGTAGAAGAAAAAGCCATTCTAGACCATTGAGGTGTCAGGTTTTAAGAGTGTCACAAAGAATTCTTTCTTTTGGCTTCAGAACATTTCTGTCCACTTCTTTTCCTTGGTTGTTTTGTTTTTGGTTTGTTTGGGTTTTTTTTAACAGAACTATTCACTTAATTCCGTGCAATTTGATGCTGTTTTTAGCCCCGATGTGAAAGCCCATTTTTCCATCAAAAATGTCTATTTCTTTAAAACTTTAGCTCAACTCCTAAAAACATCACTACCCCCCAACCCCTCGTGACGTCTTTGAGACCAATATGTAAAAAATATCCTACGGCTGCTAAGAATTCATGTTATTATTGTTCCCTGTGATCGTGGGGAAAGTATGATCCAGACAAGTATCTAATAGCCACTTGTGCACACCAAAAGTAAGATGAAAAAGCTCAGCAAGTTCAAAGTTTGTAGTCCAATTATGTTCTGTCTTGCGGGTGCTCTATGGGGGGTGAAAGTAATGTCCCTCGAACCACTCGGGATCACTGCAATATCTAACAAACCCTTTGGCACTCCAGCAAGGAGTTCAAAGAAAAAGCATCATCAGCTCGAATAATTACTGCCCATATTAAGTGTTTTAATATTGCAGATGGATGTAAAAGGTAAAGGACAATGGCTCAAACACAAAGAGCCTCGTGAAGCACAACCTGGGGAACGCCACAGACATCCACCACGTTGTCCTTCCCCGTTCTGTTCTCTGCAATATTAAACCATTTAATCTGTAATTGCCCGAGCCTACGATGCCTTTGCTTTGAACTCTCTCTAAGAGTGCCATAGGATTTGTCAGATGTTTCTAAAACAAAGTCTACCAGGAGGCTGAAAGGTCTCTTAGTAGCTATGACAATGGTTTAATAGAATATAATTTCCAGTAAAGGGAACTAATTTAATATTTTCAGATATCATGTAAGCAAGGCACCAGCTGAGAGGAAGGAATGAAAATTATAGCAAGAGGCAATCAAGATGAGCCGTGCTGTAAAATCACACTCACTGACGTGCACTAAACCTACTGCAGGAACCTGGCTAAGATATGAAGTGAGTTCTCCTCCCAGTGAGGGCAGCTCAGCTTGATGAAAAGACAAACCAGTCTCGGAGCCTTGGCACAGTTGTGTTTCAAACCAGCCGTGCCAGTCATCTCCCAGATGACACAAAGGAAAACACTTCTTCCCCTCTATGCTCCCTTCGTATTGTCTTTCAAGGCTGAAGACTCTTTTCTGTCATGAATAGTCCCTCACATCACAGTCTGTGATACAAACATCCTTGAGATGGTTCTTGAATACACAGAATAAAGAGGCAAGGAAGGCAGACGTGGTCTGCCTGGAGATCCCCAGGTGTGACCAAGTCTCATGATTGAGTCTTAGCACAAGGTGGGCACTATCCTGAGGTATGGTCATCTTGCAGATCCCAGAATCCCAGTATGGTGGGGGTTGGAAAGGATCTCTGGGGATCATCTCGTCCAACCCCCTCTGCTCCAGCAGGGTCACCCAGAGAAAAGTGCCTAGGATCACATCCAGGGGAGTTTGGAATCTCTCCAAAGAAGGGGATTCCACAATCTCTCTGGGCAGCTTGTTCCAAGGCTTTGTCTAACTCAAAGTAAATAAGTTCTTCCTTATGTTCTACATTTTCCTATAATTCCATCCCAGAACTCTTTGACCATGATGTCAGACCCAGGCAGCTTTTAGCCTCCCCCCCAGCAGCACTGCAGACAGGGTGGTGAAGCCCCCTCCATGCAGGAGCAGATTCTGGATAGGCTGCACCAAAGTCCACCAAGCAGATCTGGCATGTGTCCAGTAGAAGAGGATGGAAGAAGGGGATATTTATTATCATCTATTCCTATGCACTTATGAGCACACGACCGTGGGATCCTCACACAGACTTCTGCAGGAAACACAAATGATGAAAGAGTTTTTTCGAGGCAGAAAATCTGCCACAAGAAGTTTGTTGGTGCTGTGTCTTGTCACCCGGGTTTCCTGTGCTCAGGCAATAACAGCATTGCCGCCAAAAGAAAAACTTGTTATTCCCCTGTTATTTTTCCTTATTTATTCCTTGGTTGTGGTGGCATATGTTGCTTCCTCTTGTGTGAAATGCTTTCTACTCTCAGATAGTTTCTCTGAAAAAGAAATCTTCCCTGTGGCATCTCTCAGGAGCATTTGCAAAAGTTCACATGGTTTCAGAAGTCTGGAGTGCAGAAGTGTTCAGTATGATCTGGCTGCCCAACTAAATAATTGCTTTTCAGCATTCTACAGATGTCCCACTCCCATTCTTTGAAGGAAATATGATGAATTATTGAAATAAGATTGAGTCAGGATTATGAAAGGAAGTACTATCATGGTTAAAGCATTAGCCTTGAACTCAGGAGATACACATCCAGCTTCTGACTCTGCCACAGCTCCTTAGGCTTAGCACAAAACCCGAGCTCCATTTTTGGCTAACATAAGCTATGCAAAATGTTTAGAAGAAGTTGCCTAGGCTCCTGCTACAGTCAGTGGAGCACAAGAGAGATCTCCAAAGAGAGCTTCACCCTGCCCTGTGTTACATGACTAAGAGACATGAAATGATTCACACTCTGGAGGTGGTTTTCTGCTTAATGCTAACAGGAATCTAAATGACAAAGTTGGGGTAGATACCTTCTAGATGGCTCAAATTAGGTGAGGGTGCTTCCACCTTTTGTCTAACTCTGTTTCTCAATTTCCCACACTATAGAGTGATGGTAATGCTTCCACCGGCCTTTGGAATTTACTGCATTCTGAAAATTTATCTGAGAAATAGAAAATACAGACTGACTTCAGCTTTGTAATATTGTCCTGTAAATAATGCAAATACTTGTCTGGAATTCCATTAATTCAAGGAGTGTCTAGAGAAACAGGGTTTACTTGGGTAAAAGTATTAAGAGAAATGGGTGGGAAATTAGCTGGTCACATTCATTAAACATCTGAAGGATCTCAGGAAAGTTGGATGAAATTGGAAGAAACTATTAAAATGTAACCACAGATACAACTTTTATGACAGTGAAGGTATGTGCAATAACTCATAACTAGAGCAGGTTGAAATATGTTCTGCTAGAATATTTTTTTCTGACAAAAAATGGCATTTTATTGAAATCAACCTATCCTGAGGAACATGTCAGTTTAAGTGATGTTTTTTCTTTTCCTAAGAAATAGAACTGAACTGAAATGTTCCCAATAAGGTTCAGCTTTATCAGAACAGAATGTTTTGGAGGTTGAAACGACTCCATTAAAAATATTTTATGCAGATCGGTAATGCTTAAAATATCAAAACTGGGAGAAAGTACTTGGCACTGATCAGAAATAGTGCACGGAATAGCTACAAATTATGTCTTTCAGAAGATTTCTTTTGGAAGAATTTCTTTTCCACCTCTTAAAACAACCCATCCCTAAGTCTGAAAGGCTAGAACACAAACAGTATCCAGTATTGCTCTGCTTTGCTGCATGAAGCATTTACCTCGCAGCAGACATGGCTTAATTTTTATATGTACCCACAGTTTTAATACATGGGTAAAAGAAACAACCCAAAACCTTGTGTCATAAGCACTTCTGTTGAAACAGCTACTGGAGATCACAACTGCCACAGATAGACCAGGCTACAGGAGCCACCTTCAGAGGCAGAAAGATGATTCTTGCAATTCCTTCAGGGAAGAGTCTCTCAGCTTCCTTCTCAGAAGCAAATAAATCTGTTCGCTCTTCACTTTCGTGGTGTCCTATTTAATGGACCAGATTTCTGTCTGCAGAGTCCTTTTTTTAACATATATGTAGCACATCCATCTCCCAGTGTCCCCTGCCCTCCCCTGCGTGTCAATTCCCTGAGGATCAGCCTGGTTTTCCTCTCTAAGTACCACATTCCCCAGGGTTTCTCATTCACGTTCTCCTCCTGAAAGCCCTGCAGCACTCGAGCAAGAGAGAGCTCAGAGGGCTACTGAACTCCATGTCTGACAGACTCCAAAGACTCATTTCATCAGCCACTAATCTCCCACAATCCTCTAAGCTTTATCTGTTAAGACTGAAGCAAGCAGTGCAGCTTTGCCATACTTTAGTCTTGTTATTAGTTTTCATAATTTTTCTCAAAAGAACATACGACTAAATCAATCTCCCATCCCTAATATGTTGATAATCGTGTTGAAATATTTAAAGCCTTCTTCCAAAAGCTTCACTGAAATCACCATCTCATCTCTCCCCTGGTGCTTTCCTGGCTCTTATTTCCCCCTCTCAGACTTTCCCAGGTTGTTCAATTGTCTCGTGGCAAAAGACTCTCCTTCCTACTCCTGCATTTCTACTTTCTATATCCTGGGATTTCCTTCAAAATCCCCTTTTTATCATTACATTTCTCCTTCTGTATTTTAATACTTTTCCCACAACTGACTCCTGCAGCTCCATGGTCTATGGGCACCTACTGACTACAGCAGGTGTCTACTACTGTAAATAACTATGAGACTAATCTGTTGTCACTTGGACAATCCTGCATTAAATCCTGTAAAATTAGAAGTGTCCCCATAATGCAGAGACCCCCAGTCATTCCAAGGACCAGACTTGCAGCAGGTCCAGACACTTAAGAGATATAAAATTAAGACAGGGTGACTTTGGCAGCGGAGGAACCAACCACGCTGCTCCGACCTGCAAAGCAAAAAGAACCTTTTTTGTTTCCAGAGTGTTCTGAACCATCCTGCTATTCCCTACAGTGAACCTAGGCTCAACCTTTGCTCGCTGTTAGTCTGTCCAGATTACAACTCAACCTGCTGCATTCACCCAGAGGTGTTAAGCCACATCCACTTCAGTGTTAAAAGAAGCTGTCACAGAGTTAAGCTGGTTTGACTGACCTGCAGGATTGAAAAGAGCCTTTAGATGAGCTCTAATGCCACTGCAGCAAGTATTAGTGCTCCTGCACAGGAGTGTTTCACTGATATTTATTTATCCCTGATGTTAATAAGCCTGCAAGATATGGAGGTAAGTCCCATGGCACCGTATCCCTGATACAATAATGTATTAAACTCTCACGTGAAGTAATAAGAACTAAAACTGTTCAGCACCTGATATATGGAGGCCCTGGATCTCTGTGCAGCATCCGCCTGCTTACAAAGATCAAGGCAAACAAAAAGCAACAAGATATTTAACAGAGGAATCTCTGCATCCCATTGCATACTAATTAGACACCAGACATAGATACATCAGGGGAAGCAGAGGGAGGAAGGAGGGGAAAAAAACTCTCTTGGCAAGACAACGTTGCATTTCAATCTTTCACCTTCACTGGGTAATGGGATGTGATGGAACATTAAAACAAACAAACAGCTTTTGGTGTTTACAAGAAAGGTTTAAATGGGAGATCACGAGCCAGAGGTGCTCCACAGAACATCTGGAGCACTGGAAAACAATGCGATTACGCAGATGAGTCACATTCATTAGGCTATAAAATCTCCAGTAATGAATGTACGAAAGGGACTTTCATGTAGATTGTCATCTCTAGCCAAAAGAAGAAAACACAACAAACCCCTAGATAATAAACTTGGCAGCTTTTCACCTGCCCACCCTCTTTTCCTCCTCCCCTTTGGAATGAGATTCCCATGTAATTAGAAAGCTCTGTGCGTGCAGCTCAAGCGCCGTCTGAGGTCAGAGCCGGTCTGGGCACCAGCTGGGAAGAGAGGATGCGTCTGGGATGTGGGGCCAACCTCACCTGGCATCTGAGTGCTCCTGTATTTTATCTTTAGAGACTGGAAAGACCTGAATATGCATCAAGAGTGAAAACGGGAGTCTGTCACTAACTCATTCCACGTATGTCACTGGTCAACAATGAGTCAGTTCAGTCGTGGCCACAGGATTGTTACTGTCGCAGCTGGAGCAGCAAAGATTCCCTTCACTATTCCAGCAGTCTTTGTGGGACTACTCTGAAGAGATCCCCTAAATGTCTGGGCTGCTCGGCCCCAGACTTTCCTCTCTAAGCAGCCAAGTCAGTAATGGCAGCGTTTCCCCCAAGCAAGGTTAGCAGGAGCTTTGACAGATGTTTCAGGATCTTTTATCACATTAGAATTATTGGATGTTGTCAGCTAAACCGAAGAGCATCACAGCCTCCCTTTTTAGCTCATTCTTGAACACAGATGTTTTAAAATAACCCTCTTGTGGGTTTTATCCATTGCTGCTGCCTGTGACATATCATCAGTTCTTGAAAGTCCTCATTACTTGGAGGATTTTTTTTTTTCTAAAGGCCCATTTGTAAAGTTGGCGCCTTTTTTTTCATTTCCAGTAGATCTATTTCCCCCTGGACCACGTCTGTCTGGAGAGATCTCATTCAAGGACAATTGTGCTTCAAATTGGGAAATCAGACTGTTAAATCCCTTAGTTATCTTTGAAAATCCCATCCTTGAAGCTTAAGTCAGATGAGAACTTCATCTACTTTCTGTAATTTGCTGGGTTTTGACTCCATTTCTGAAAGGATTTTTTTTTTCTCATGGGCAGAGGACTGTGATCTTCATATAGAAATGAAATCAGTTCAACAGAATAAACAATAATTACATTTCCATAGGAAAATATATTTTCTATTTTCTTTTTCTGACTGAAGGTTAAACAACTAAATCATTGCAATGTTTTTATTTTCTTTGCCTTTTGAGAGAAAACTGTTACCTGAGCTGTTTACACTGCACAATATATTAACTTGTAATTTTGGGAGCTGTGAACCTGGGGATCTTTCCCCAGTTTTGTCCCTCACTAGCCATGTCTCACATCACCACTTAGCTTCTCCTCAGTTTCCTCACCTATAAAACCCCAAGATGCCATTAGCACAGAGTAGTTTTTGTAAAGTGCTTTGACACATTCACAAAACCTCTTAATAAGAGAGAACATGCAAATGTCATGTGTGTTACTTGCACTTAAAGTCTTGAGAGATCTGTCAGTGCTGGGTCTGTGATTCCCAGCAGCACCACATGATGTGTCAGGGCTCAGAGCAGAGGCACCATGGCAGAGATCTCTAAGCTCAGCTCTGTGGGCTGGGTGTAGGTAGCTGCAAGATTTCTGTCCTGCATCATCTTGGGAAGATTGTAATAAATAAAGTAAAACAGCCTCATTTCTAATGAGGGCAAAGCAAGGCAGATGGCAATTTAAGGGTAGGGTTAGTTGGAAAGAGGCTGGTCCTGTGCTGTGTTTCTGGAGAATATAGGGATGAAGAGGGGTGTCTTTCAGAGTGAATCAGAGATTTGAGCCTGGTTGTGAATAGGGAAGGAGAAAGGCTCAGATTGTTTCAGCACTAGGTACTTGTTTTGCTCTTCCCACAGCTGCTCACTACAGCTTCAAACTGGAAAAAAAAAAGTAAATGTATTTTTCTTCACAAAGTACCTAAGTGGGACACTTATGGCTATTTCAAAATGTTTGGGACAGTTCTATTTTTAGTATCTGAATTGAAAACCCTGTCAACATGGCTCTTCCTGAGGAACAAAACCACAGCAGTGTAACCAAATCAGAATGTTCCCACGTGTATTCCTACAGCCCTGTGTTGTGTGTGTGTGTATGTGCAGCTCCCTCCTGCCAGTCAGCAAGAACATGCTCCCAAACCACCTGGAATTTCAGCTCCAACTGCACAATGGCCCTGCCAAGAGGTCCTACACCTTCTTTGCTGTAGAGCGAAGACCACGAGGTCACCACAGACCACAGGGAGAGAAACTGAGTCTTGATTTCCAGACAGGTTTTTCCTAAAGAGTGGCAAAGGCTGCTGACAGGAGTGGGTACCAAGGAGAGGGATTCCAGCCTTCACAGGGCAGGGCCTGACATTCACCAGGCATCAGCTCACCACAGCCTCAGCCTAACAGTGTCACAGTGCTCCCCGGGATAAGACTTGATGGATTTCACACTTTAAGGCTTTTGCTTTGAAAGAGCACCAGCTTTTATCTTAGCAAAGTACAGCTTTGGAACCTAAAAATAGTCCTCCCAAGCTCCTTCCATCGGAACAGCAGAAGATGAGCTGGCGACTCTCAATTTTTGGTGCTTCTCTATCAGAAAGATGAAACATTTTCCCTGTAATCCTACAAAATGGAATGTTTAGGGTTTCAGAGGTTACTGGAAATTTCCCTGGCAGCTGGTCAAATATGTGATCCCATTAGAGCTTCTTTGATAAGGAAGTATAGCTTGACTCAGAGAGAAAATGAGGATGGTAGGGGAGAGCATGTCAAGGGAAAAAGAGAAGTAGAGAGAGAAAAGGAAGGGGAAAAACCTCCATGAACGAAGAAATTTAATCTACAAGAGTCTGACTCTTCCTTTCACAGAGGAAGACAAGAAATTGCATCCAACAAGCCACTTAACTGCCCAAAGTCTGATTCTGCATGAGCAAGAAGAAGCTCTGCTCTCCCTGAGTAAGGGAATGAGATCATGGGGATCCTTTTCTGCTCTCCAAGCAGCCAGGTAAGGCCAAGAGCTGCTTCTTTCCCACTGGCAGGTCTCGTGGCACAAAGCGTGAGGAAGCACAAAAGCCTCCTGGATCCCAAGCTCTGCACTGCCTGCCTGTCAGCTCACTTAGCACCACACACATTGCAAGGTGCAGCTGGAGTCAGAGCAGCTCTTTTTGTTAGCAAGAGAAAGGGACAAGGATCCGTGTTTTACACGCTCCATTGTGAACCTGTGAATGGCTCTGTGCTGCATAATGCCCAGGGTTTGTTCAGGGCATCAACAATCATCTCCTGGTGGTACAGTCACTCCCAACAGCCACAGTAGCCCTGGGTGGAGGGAAGGGGCCGGGTGCTTTGTTGTGGCTGCTGCTCAGCCCCAGGCTCTGCAGCAGGCCCAGGAGCTGTGTCTACACCCCAGACATGGGTTACACCAACCTCCTGTGCTGGAGACCTGGCACGGGCATGCACACGGCTGCTGTCTGCCGGGATATACATGGGGAGATGGATAGTCCACCATGGTACAGCCAAGGGAGGGCTGGATCCTTCCCTAGGAGGGGTGTTGAATTTCAGCAGCTGCTTTCTTAATTTTTTTTGTCATCAGACTTACCCACGAGCAACAAATTAAGTTTGTAGTATTTCTATTAGAGTGACAAGACATCAACACTCCTTCCAGCATCATTTTTTACCTAAATAGGTATTCATTCTCTGCTCTCTGGTGTTAATGACGAATCATTTGTCAGTAAAAGTAGGTAAAGCAGGTTCAGATTAAAAAAAAACCAAAACAACAAAAAACAACAAAACCAACATTTCCATCTCCTCCCACCTCCCTGAGGGTGACAGTCTGACCTGTTGTCCTGCGCTGGGGTTAACCCCCTAATAATTACACTCATCCCCACCCCACTCAGCAGAGTACACCCCCTCCAAACCCCCCAGCATAACTGCACAAGAAATCATTTCCTGAACTGCTTTCTTCAGACTGGGGCATGATGGAAAAACCTCCTACCAAAACTGGCTTAAGTGTTTGAGTTCTGAGAAGCAATAAAGGGGATTTTTTCTGTCCTGTGCATGATCATCATTCATAAAAACCCAGCAGAGCAAAATCTACCTCCCTGCTGCATCCTTCCAGTTCTGCTGTCTTCAGGTAAGCAACACTAAGCCAGATTTATCCCTCCAAACAGAATTTGGGGAAAATGGGGCAGATGGGATGCCAGCTCATGCTCCCATCACAATGGCAGCTCCACAGTGCTACAGGGAATCAAAAGCACTATACGCTTGTATTAATTAGCAGCAAAAACTGCTCTGACTCTGAACACCCAGAAGGAATGGATCTGAACGAATGCAGGCTGCTTCTGCATAATCTCTTTTTAGATCAGAACCCCAATTTAACTCGGAGCCAACGGGGTACTTCTTAATAGTACCAGCCAGCACAGGCTTAACTATGCCAGAGACATGAGGAATGCATAAAATGCTGCAAATAAATCCCCAGCTTCAGGAACAGGGTGTCATTCCAAGTGGCAAGCCCTGTTCAGCACGGATTTACGACCCCCATGGAGGCATGTGCTGCCATCTGCTTTCTCCAAGCCCCGCCAAGCAGCCTGCAGGAGACGTGCAGGCTTGGTCCCTCTGTTTGAGCCTCCTGGAATGCTCAGAAGGCTTTGCACCAGGCAGGCTGCTCTGGCTGGTGAGCTTGGCAGCTGCAGGTGAAAAAAGGCTGTTAAAGTGGGTTATTTCTTGTGTTAAAAGGGGACTGGTGGTTCCTAGGAGGAAAAGGGCTAAACACAAGACTGGAAATAGCCACGTTGTCTCAGGTCTGTACATCTTAAGTCTATCTGCACGTGAGCTCATGCACACAGCTTACAGATTCACATAAGCCCTTCTCTGTGTAAACAAGGCTTTATCTAGATGTGTGTGCCTGCATCTCCTATGGGACACAGATTTAAGGGGCAGATTTTAAATACTCTAGCCACTTTCTCTAACTGCAGGCACCCAGTTTGGGGTGCCTCGTTCACACCCTACACACTAGCACCCTAATCACATTCATTCACACCATATCACACTCAGTTCTATAAATAACAGCATCTCTGTGGCAGGAAATATCTTTTAATTAGCACCCCAGACACAGTCTCCTGGCTTGCTTCCACTCCTTCCCATTGGCACTGAGCTGGTGTCTCTTTTATTTTTTCTCTCAACATTCCCTTAAAGACCCATTGATGTCTTGTTGAGACCATTTGCAAGAAGGAGAAGGCAAAAAGAAAAGGCATCCAGTGGAAGGTGTGAGATGATAGTAGAAGATATATCATGTGCCTTCCTTCCCCTGGCCCACTACTGAGCACTGCTGCAAAAAACAGGCTCTCAAAAACATCAGGTTCCTGGCTGTTACAGTAGAAATGACCTCTTAGATCATGCAGTCCAGCTCCCTGCCTCTCTGGATGGCTCCCTGGTGTACACTTTATGATGTTTTGTCCAGCCTAATTATCCAGCCCAGCTGTTAATAGGAAGGAGCACCAAAATCTTCAGACTGCCACCATCTTTCAGGGATTTTTTTATTCTCCTTCCCTTCCTGGTGGTTTCTGTGGTTGAGCTTTGAGGCTACATTATTTTAGGCCCTGACATTTTAAGCCCTTCAAGACAAGAAGGCTCCTCATGGTCTCAGGCTGTAGCTTGGATTTGGAGATCTTTGTAGACTGATAAAAAAATCAGATCATTTATAAGTGATTTTTAAGGAGAAGATGTTGTTCTGTGGTTTGATGTGGGGATTGGAGGTTTCTCAGTCTCATGAACACATAAGTTACACACAAGTCCACGCGTGTGTCTCCAAACACGCCCATAAGCACAGACAGATACAGCTGTGTGGTGAATGTACACAGCTGTTCACACACACACCATTGGCTGGACACATGTGAGTGTGCACATAGGCATGACTACATCAGTGGCACAATCCCAGCTGCCATATCCCAGCCTGGCAAGCAGGAGGTTTTCTCCTCCTGTTCCCTTCGTGCCCAGCAGCCCAAGGCTGGCTCAAAGTCTGCCAAGGCACAGCAAAGCTCTCATAATCATTCCAGTCTAGTCTAAACCCCTGTGCTGTGCTCCTTGTACACTCAGTGCCTCCTGCCCAGGCTTTATTTTACTACATCTGGCATGTGCCTTTCATTTCTAAACTGATTTCCAAATGAAAGGAGGCTTGCATCTGCCATCTCAGACTGTCTTTTTGTCAGAGTGGTCAAGGATGTGGTTCTGTGTTTTATTTCATGAAAATAAGTTGTCAGGTAAAGGAGACAGTGCCGTTAATGAACCTCAGCCTTGATTAGCCAGCAGAGCATGCTCACAGATCAGGGATGCTGCAAATGTACCCATCTCAGGAAAAGATTCAGGACTGAGTCCAAGCTACAAACCTCTTGGGACCAGCCTCCCTTCAGTCCATGGCTCATAAAGCCATCTCCAGCTTTCTCCCACCAGGCTGACAAGCTCAGCTCACTCTGTGCTGTCAGGGAACAGCTCTCACACTTGCAGTGAGGAGGAAATATCCTCATTCCCAGCTGAGGTTGCTCCCAGGTCTCAGAGAAGAGCCTCTCTCCCAGCCATCCCCAAACCCAGCTTCCAGGACACATTTGCTTTTCCCTTGTGCCAGGAAGTTCCTCACTGTCACCCTTGGGCTCAGCCTCCCACCTGGCCCACATGCATCTGCTTCAGCATCTGTGGCAGGGCTTTGCTATAATTATGGTCTCCTCTGCTCCCACCCCCACCATCTTTCCGAGATTCCTCTCCTCAGATGTTCATGTGAATCTGTTTCACAGTCACATGGTGCTTCAAATTAAACTTAGAAATGTTTAGTTTTAGCCTCTTAACTAGTTCCTGCACGAGTCACATTGCAATGCAGGGGATTTCACTGCTGTTCCAGGGAGTCCCATGGCACGGAAAGGCAGGTGGCACTTCTCATGAGAGGGAGGGCAAACTGCTGAGCCCGTCCCTCTGCAGCAGCCCCACTCCTGCAATAGCAAAGGAGCAACAGCCTTGCCTTTGAGTTCTTTCTTTGTACCCATATCAAAGCAAAACTTTGATTTTTAACTTGACTTAAGGAGTTGTCTTAAGACAACTACTGAAAGTGCAAAACCTTCGGCAACCTGTACTCTTTCTGGGGAAAGAAAACAGAGAAACAGCCTCAGTAAAAGGCAGAGAAAAGCCACCACTTCATGCCCCAGTGCTCTGCTGGTACCTCTGACACCTCCACACCTGAAACCACCCAGGGGCAGCTGGACCAGGCAGTGCCTTTTCCTCTGCCACTGCCATCATGCTGGTGGCTTTCACCTCCCGCTGCCAGGAGAAGCCACTTCCAAACTGAAACCACCAGCAAAGCTCAAGCTGTTGACCACCTGCAGCAGACAAGATTGTGCTCACACAGCAGTGAAAACGAGACAGGCAGCACCTAGCAGAGCCTCCCGGGCAGCAGGGAGGGCTTGCTGTGCTTGCAGAGCTGCCTTTCCCCACTGCAGCCCCAGCTCACCTAGCTGGTCCCCCTCCATCCCTGGCTGAGGCAGTGGGAACCATGTGCTGAGTCTGCTTCAGCTGGGAATTACACTTTGCATATCTTACATCTATCAGTGTAAAAATAGGATGTATGAATAAAGGGTGTTAAAATTGCCACCTCAGTCTGATTTCTCATGCTCTGTAATATAACATATGGCAGTGACTGAACTCCCAGGGAGAACTCAGGAAGCAAGCAGAGACAAATAAATTGTTTAACCATTTCAGTGCCCTGGGCATGCTCTGCAGTTCTCCAGGAATTGCTGGGGTGGGCTAAGAGAGGAGTATGCACTCGAGGGAATGCCAGCAGCACATCAGGCATGAGGCACAGAGCACTGCTCTGACCTCAGCAAGCTGGGTTACAAGTACCAGGCTAATTGCAAGAGCACCAGTGTGCTATCTCACCAAATTCACCCTCCTTCACAGGGTGGCTGCTTTTGAGATGGAGAGCTGTGCCCTCTGGACTGCAGCGGGTCTCAGCAAGCTGCTCTGCATGTTGCCTGTGGTGCTGAGGGGGTTAAAAGGAACAGTTGAGCCATCAGGTTTGCAGTAAGGAATCTCATCAGAAAGGAGTTAGGACAAGGCAAATGCTGCTGCTATTTGACTTGCAGCTGGAAACCTGGGATGAACCTGCCAAAACCTTTCCTGCACAGAGCAAACAATGACAAGGAGGGATCTCGGTGTGTGGATGGAGTCTGTCAACAGCAGTTCTGGGCCAGGAGAGTCCTGATTTTCCAACTGGACCTGTTGCAGTCACTGAGTTTTATAGGAAGCACTTGAGCAGTGAGACCACATCCCTCAGTGCTGCCTAATGCAAAGGCACCAGAGGAAGAAGAGGACAGAGTGGCTCAGATTCAATCAAATCCCTCAGGTCAAGATTATACATCTTAAAGCAGTATTGGATGGAAAAAGATAATTCTGGGTCAGCTTTCAATAGCACAGTGCTCTCCAGCCATGAACTGGATCATCCCTTGGGTGCTGCAATGAAGAGGAAAGCAACACTGACACAATGCTCCACAGCAAATGAATTTGGCTACAGGTTGTCACCATCCTGCAGTGGAATTGGGCTGAAGGCGTGAACCATGTGCTGAATACCCACAGGAGTCTTCAACACACTGAGCACAGCTGGGGTCCTGCCCATGAGCAACCAGGGGTGTACAAAGGGTCTGAATGCTGCTCATGGTGCTTCCACCAAACTGGAGGGAGAGGGAAGACCCATGAAGAGCTCACTGCAGTGCTTGGACCTTGCCTGTGGGAATAAAGTTGTTCCTGTAACCAAAAAGCAGAGAGAGCTGGAGTCTTTGTCCCAGCATCACGTTCCAGCACACTGGCTCTGGGCTCTTTTCTTTCTTTTTTTTTTTCTCCCTGTTTGAGTTTTGCCTTGTCAGGTTTAATCGGTAGTGTTTGTAATTCAGGTAGCAAATTGATTTTTGAAAGTACTCTGTCCCTATTCAGCCCACGTTACCCTGGATCCTTGCATTAATTATGCACTGATATTGATGTTTTTGTCAGACAAGGTCTAATGTCACTATATTCAGAACTTGCTGCTTCCTTGTTAAAAATGTTTCAGAATGTGGCCTTGGGAAAGATACTGTGTGTCACTCTCAGGATCAAAGATAACTTGGCAAAGAATTACTCTATTAGCACTGAAATTCATGTAGCTTTTCTCTCTGCTCTACCATCTTTCTTAGAAGGATCACGGCAAAGGTTGGTGAGGAGAGAGAGGGACTGGAGGATCCTCCAAGGAGAATTGAGCTGTCAGTGCTGCTCAAGCTAATGGGAAGGGACAACAATTTGAGGATGCATGTTGTAAGTGTAGACAAGTAAAAGCATAGTTCACACTTCATGGTCTGTGTGACTGTGTCCTGGCTGCAGAGCTACCTTGTGTTGAGCTGGGAGGACTCCGGGCTTTCTGTCCAAGGGTTGCAGGTTGTCTCTCACATCACTAGGTGTGTGGCAGTGCTGCTGGAAGCCATCTGGGATTTTCTGTGCATCACAAACTCAGTGCAAGACAACAATACAATGTTCTTGTGGAAAAAAAAGAAAAAAAAAAAGAAAAACTAGATCTCATTTTGGAATAGTATTAACAAGAGTGTCATATGAAAGGCACAGGAGGTAATTATTCCGCTCTATTTGCTGCTGGTCAGATCTCAGCTGGAATATTGTGCACACTTTTGGGCATCAGCCCACAAGAAAGATGTAGACAAACTGGAATGAGTCCAGAAGAGAACAACAAGAATGATTAGATGTTTTGAAAATGTGATTTAAGAAAGAGAGAAAGAATCAGTTTTGTTCAGGCCAAGAATGAGAAGACTAAATTGGGAACATGATAATAGTCTTTCAATATATAAGAAGTCATTAGAAAGAAGATGTTATTCAATTTTACATACTGGGGAAGAAAAATATTAAATCAAATTAATTTCAAATGTGAGGAAAATGTGACCATTTTGAAGACAGGGAGGTAATTAAGCAAGTACCTAAGGAGATCAAAAAGTTTTTTAATAATCAGGTATAGAAGCAAGCCCTACACATACCCATAGTACACGTGAAGATGCCTCCATCAAAGGGGGAAAAAAAAGGATGAATTTTCCTAAGTCTCTATCTCTATAATTTGATTCTTGGTTAGTTTGACATGGACCAGTGAGATTCTCAACATCATTTCAGGACAGCTGTGCTCACTGCCATTTGCATACTGTCAGGACCACCTTGTAGAACCCAATCTCAATAGTCACTGATCCCTTGGCTCTGGGTTCAGAGAATAGCTACAGATATGAAATGCAGTTTATTTATTTAAACTGTGAATCAATTTTTGTCAACTTTTTAGTTTTCCAGGCATTCAAAATTGGGATAAACCTGCTTCATAGGTGTCAGAGCAGACCAGTGCCAAGAGACATATTTATTACTTATTAGAGATGGAAGCTTGGTGCACTTTGTATCTGCTGAAGCAGCCATAAAATCCCAGTTTAATAACCATGTACCTGCATAATAAACACATTTGCAAAAGCC
>VYZU01019494.1:993-15909 GCA_013401355.1 Ceyx cyanopectus | reverse complement strand
ACAAGTCTTCAATATTAAACAAATTATACAATTATTTAGAGGACTATTAAAGTATCTTAAAGCAGTTTAATGCATGGATTTTATGGGAATATATGCAAATGCACTGGTATAAATTGAGAGACATGTTTTGTATAAAAAATGTTATGCATTATTTGGATAAGTGTGATTGCAGCTGAACTGCAGTGGAGTCTGCCATAAACACAGCTCCAAAAGGTAGGAAGAAATGTGTCTGGCAACAAGACAGAAGCTCTATTAGGCATTTGTCCAAAGCTTCCCAGACTCCAAGAAAAGTGATAGATATTAGTAACTGAAACATTATTCATTGTCATTATAATGTTCTAGCTTTCTGCATTTAAGCAAACACCTGTGGGCCTAAATTCAGAAGCACAATTCAGTACAAACCATAAGGCTTAGCTGTGAGGTTTTTTCCTTACTTGACTGCCATATGATGAATACAGACTACAAAAACACCTTTTCACTCTGAATGCAGTTCCAGGAACAAAGACTATTCTGAAATGAAATTTAATGATGGCAAAATGTGGACTAAGTCTTTCACAAATTTTGAAGCCATCATTTAGAGAAAACAGAATCAGCATTAATGTTTTGTATCAGCATTATCAATTTATATCAGATTACATTGCAGTGTATAAATAGTGATTCTATGACTCTAATAGAAACTAAGCATATATCAGGAGAGAAAAGCATTATCATGGTAATTGCACAGAAATATGAATACAGAAACAGAATAGGAGACCTTCTGGGATTTTCAGGGTTACAATTCAGGGAAATTTAAACTGCAATTTCAGCTTCTTTTTCAAATAGCTGTTCTAAACTGACTAGACAATGCTCAGATAGGTTTGGTTCCAAGAAGCCTAGCACACATCTAATTGAGATTGTTCCAACTGGAAAAAAAAAATAAGGAGGGAAAACAAATCCATTTGTTTGTGTTGCTTAGGAGACAGGAAAAGGAAGNGGCTCTCAGCAATGATGAAAGGAAATGGAGTTCCAAACCATTTATTTCTCATTCTATGAATGAGAAAAAAACTACAGCCTGCTTAAAACCTGTGATGGGTTTAGTAAAGTCAGAAATTGCTGTCAAGTTATGCGTGAGATATAAAAGATATCTGTGTTCAGTACTAAAATAGATAAGCTAGCATTATGATAAACCCTACAAAATGTTATATAAATGTTGTCTCTTTCTCCTTAGTGTTGTTTGGGTTGTTTTCTTCTTATGGATGAACGTTTACCATAACTAGATTTTATTTTTTTTTACATGAGCACACCAGTTCTTCTGTAATTTTTGTAGAGAAAGGTTTTTTTCTAAGCCATCTGGTCAGTGGGTGTGAGTCATGGACAGCAAGCAGAGAGAAATCCTAGAGTTGTGATGATGATATTCTGTTGAAATGTAAGTGAAAGAAGTTCAAGTTTCTGCTTTGTTTTTTTTTTTCTCTCAGTAGCAGGTGACTGCTTAACCTCTAAACCAGCATAATGTGGGTATCTCTCATGTTGGACCCATTCTTTTTGAAGAAGTAAATAAACATTCAATAGCACAGAGGCGTGGACAACTGTGTTCAGATGAATGCTTTTACCCTCAGTGTACTGAGTTCCAAGGCCCTAACTATTAAAAATTATACAAATGATCTGTCTTTTATCTCAGGATGGAAATGGGGGGAGGGATGGAGAAAGCTATCCCTATCAGCCACATTTAAGAACATACATTTCTTCAGCACACTGATACTCAAAGCTTCCAAGTTCTTCAGTGTGAGTACTTCTTTGTAGCATTAGGCTGATAAGGAGCATAGAGAATTCTAAATATCTACATTGGACAAGATCTGCCAACCTGCTTTGCATAGACAGTTAATAAAAAAAGGCAGGGAGCTGAAGGAATAGTCCATGTTCATTTATCCATCAAAGCTGAGCCAAAATAATAGTAGCTGGCATTGAGCTTGAAGACAATAGCATCTTAATAGCTTAGCAGGATAAGAAAGGTGAGTGGCTAACTGTTGCCATTGAGAATTCAGTCTGTTCCCTCAGGAATCTAGCTGTTTTGTTTGGTTGCATTTTTTCTTTTAAACATCACTGATGTATTTTTATTGGGTTAGCAGGTTGCAGTTAGAAAACTGTTGAATTCAATTTTTTCTTGTTTTTATGATAAAACTATCCTCTGAGAATTCTTTTCACAAGGTTTCACCTCTTCTTTTTCAGTGACTGGCAGCAGGGACACTGTTGAATGACCTTTTCTATTTAGCTGGGTTGGGAGTATACTCAGTTACTAGAGAGAGGTTTTGTTTCAATTTTCCTGCTGCATTTCTACTGAAAACTTAAAATTCAATAGCCAAATTAATCTTTGCTTTGAGATTTTAATTTTGTTTGCTGTAACAATCTTCCTCCTCATCTTGCTAAGGCTAGGTATTTACAGTGCCTATATCTTCTAACTCAGCTAAAATGCTACTTGAAATCAATGAGTTTTGCTTGAATGAGTAACACTAAGAAAAGACATTTAAGACTTAAGTATAGTCAGCACATCCTAAATATTTGAATTATTATGCTTTGTTATAAATGGGCATGCTTTTTAATGTATGTCAAGGAGTTTAACTGGCAGGCTGCTTTGATGCCAGGTAATAAGGAACACACTTTACTGTTTTAATTTCCTGATTTAGTAACATTTCTGGGTTTATAATGAATAATTTCAACTTTTACATTAAACTTGCATGCTTTTGGCTTGAAATTTTGAAATTTAGGTTCTTTTTTTTTAAGACCAAAATTGAGGAGGCTGAGAATTATGACACACTTTCTTTCTGCAGGAACAAAGGATGTACATGCAGTGAAACATCCCAACAAAGTCTCAGAAGCACAAGCTGAGACGAAGTTAGCAATGTTAAGATTTAAAAGTACGCTTTCTGTTTTGCTGCAGAGGTCAGTTTAAGGACAAAAGTTTACAAAGCAGCTTTCCTCAGAAAGAAATCACCTAATCTGGTGGAAAAAAAAAAAAAAAAGACATCTTGCAGCTCTCATAGCTCCTTGGTAAATTACACAACAGTTGCAACAGTCCTAGTAACTGCTGAATTAAATCTTTTACTGGGGTGTATAACAAGTCACTCTCAGCTATAATTTCTTACCTTGGACTGAACAAACTTTGAAACTGGAAGACAATCAGAAATAGATCTTTCATGTTTTTTGCTTTTCATTTGCCTATGTTTTGATCATATGTTAAATGTCAATCAGAGTTCAAAATCTGACATTACAAAACCAACTTTAGAAGTTTCTGAGGAAGTAAGGAAGGGAGACATATGACATTAGTTGTTAGAAGTAACTTGATTGCTTTTGTTTTTCATTACTGGTGCTCTTCTGCTGTGTGTCATCCTTTCAATGATTTTTTGTTCTTACAAAACACATAGAAACAGTGGCTGTAGCAGAGCAAAGAAGTTAATCCAAAACCATGGATGACATCTGGTCCTTGTGCTTTCCAGTTATTTGTTTTTAAAGGTTGTCTTAGTCATTTTTGTTATTTGTGTTTACATTTTGCTGTTATTGAATCTCCAGCTTAATTCATTTGAAGTTGTGCAGTTTAGCTGGATTCTCCTGCATGTTTCTCCAGATCTTGATAATGTATTCTGGGTCTGTGAGCTGGGGTTTTCTGTGACTGATCTAGAGATTTCTTGAAATAATCTCTTTTGGCTAGCACTGCAAAGACTTTAGCCTGCCTTTTATTTTTTTCTGAGACAGTGATATATTGTTTTAGTTCTTCTATAAATGTTTTCTCATCTGCCTCCCATATTCATTTTGAGCATTTCCTCCTTGCTTCTGATGTTATCACCATTGCAGAAAGTTTGAATTTGATTTAACCTTCACACACATCCCACCCCCNTTCAGCACACTGATACTCAAAGCTTCCAAGTTCTTCAGTGTGAGTACTTCTTTGTAGCATTAGGCTGATAAGGAGCATAGAGAATTCTAAATATCTACATTGGACAAGATCTGCCAACCTGCTTTGCATAGACAGTTAATAAAAAAAGGCAGGGAGCTGAAGGAATAGTCCATGTTCATTTATCCATCAAAGCTGAGCCAAAATAATAGTAGCTGGCATTGAGCTTGAAGACAATAGCATCTTAATAGCTTAGCAGGATAAGAAAGGTGAGTGGCTAACTGTTGCCATTGAGAATTCAGTCTGTTCCCTCAGGAATCTAGCTGTTTTGTTTGGTTGCATTTTTTCTTTTAAACATCACTGATGTATTTTTATTGGGTTAGCAGGTTGCAGTTAGAAAACTGTTGAATTCAATTTTTTCTTGTTTTTATGATAAAACTATCCTCTGAGAATTCTTTTCACAAGGTTTCACCTCTTCTTTTTCAGTGACTGGCAGCAGGGACACTGTTGAATGACCTTTTCTATTTAGCTGGGTTGGGAGTATACTCAGTTACTAGAGAGAGGTTTTGTTTCAATTTTCCTGCTGCATTTCTACTGAAAACTTAAAATTCAATAGCCAAATTAATCTTTGCTTTGAGATTTTAATTTTGTTTGCTGTAACAATCTTCCTCCTCATCTTGCTAAGGCTAGGTATTTACAGTGCCTATATCTTCTAACTCAGCTAAAATGCTACTTGAAATCAATGAGTTTTGCTTGAATGAGTAACACTAAGAAAAGACATTTAAGACTTAAGTATAGTCAGCACATCCTAAATATTTGAATTATTATGCTTTGTTATAAATGGGCATGCTTTTTAATGTATGTCAAGGAGTTTAACTGGCAGGCTGCTTTGATGCCAGGTAATAAGGAACACACTTTACTGTTTTAATTTCCTGATTTAGTAACATTTCTGGGTTTATAATGAATAATTTCAACTTTTACATTAAACTTGCATGCTTTTGGCTTGAAATTTTGAAATTTAGGTTCTTTTTTTTTAAGACCAAAATTGAGGAGGCTGAGAATTATGACACACTTTCTTTCTGCAGGAACAAAGGATGTACATGCAGT
This sequence comes from Ceyx cyanopectus, assembly GCA_013401355.1. Lineage (NCBI taxonomy): Eukaryota > Metazoa > Chordata > Aves > Coraciiformes > Alcedinidae > Ceyx > Ceyx cyanopectus. Next base: position 10,937 of record VYZU01019494.1, on the reverse strand, counting down.
GAAACATCCCAACAAAGTCTCAGAAGCACAAGCTGAGACGAAGTTAGCAATGTTAAGATTTAAAAGTACGCTTTCTGTTTTGCTGCAGAGGTCAGTTTAAGGACAAAAGTTTACAAAGCAGCTTTCCTCAGAAAGAAATCACCTAATCTGGTGGAAAAAAAAAAAAAAAAGACATCTTGCAGCTCTCATAGCTCCTTGGTAAATTACACAACAGTTGCAACAGTCCTAGTAACTGCTGAATTAAATCTTTTACTGGGGTGTATAACAAGTCACTCTCAGCTATAATTTCTTACCTTGGACTGAACAAACTTTGAAACTGGAAGACAATCAGAAATAGATCTTTCATGTTTTTTGCTTTTCATTTGCCTATGTTTTGATCATATGTTAAATGTCAATCAGAGTTCAAAATCTGACATTACAAAACCAACTTTAGAAGTTTCTGAGGAAGTAAGGAAGGGAGACATATGACATTAGTTGTTAGAAGTAACTTGATTGCTTTTGTTTTTCATTACTGGTGCTCTTCTGCTGTGTGTCATCCTTTCAATGATTTTTTGTTCTTACAAAACACATAGAAACAGTGGCTGTAGCAGAGCAAAGAAGTTAATCCAAAACCATGGATGACATCTGGTCCTTGTGCTTTCCAGTTATTTGTTTTTAAAGGTTGTCTTAGTCATTTTTGTTATTTGTGTTTACATTTTGCTGTTATTGAATCTCCAGCTTAATTCATTTGAAGTTGTGCAGTTTAGCTGGATTCTCCTGCATGTTTCTCCAGATCTTGATAATGTATTCTGGGTCTGTGAGCTGGGGTTTTCTGTGACTGATCTAGAGATTTCTTGAAATAATCTCTTTTGGCTAGCACTGCAAAGACTTTAGCCTGCCTTTTATTTTTTTCTGAGACAGTGATATATTGTTTTAGTTCTTCTATAAATGTTTTCTCATCTGCCTCCCATATTCATTTTGAGCATTTCCTCCTTGCTTCTGATGTTATCACCATTGCAGAAAGTTTGAATTTGATTTAACCTTCACACACATCCCACCCCCAGCCCCCACAGCTCTTCCCCCCCAACTCCCCAAAATAATTTTGTTTCAAGATACATTTTTTCTCTGTGGCAGATGTATCCACCATCACTTCAGAGAATTCTTGAGCATTTTATCAATGCCACAGATTATGCCTGTCAGACATGACAGGATGATTGTACTCTAAGAGCTGCAAACAATTGTTTGATGTCCAAGTGGAGACCAGTGATGAGTCTCATTTCTCAGGGGTCAGTATTAGGACTGACACTGCTTTAACATCTTTGTCAGTGACCTGGATAGTGGGATTGAGTTACCTTCAGCAATCTTGGTAATGACATCAAGCTGTATGGTGAAGCTAGCATGCTGGAGGGAAGGGATGTCATCCAGAGGGACCTTGGCAAGCTATTGGTAGATGAGAAGATCAACATGAGTCAACATTATGCACTTGTAGCTCAAAAAGCCAACTGTATTCCTGGGCTGCATCAAAAGAAACTTGACCAGCATATTGAGGGAGGAACACCTCTCCCATGAAGACAGGCTGAGAGAGTTGGGGTTGTTCAGCCTGGAGAAGAGAAAGCTCTTGGATGGGGCTTTGAGAAACCTGATCTAGTAGAAGGTGTTACTTTCTGTCTGTGGAAGGTGGGTTGGGACTAGATGATCATTAAGGTCCCTTCCAACCCAAACCATTCTATGATTCTATGACATTGGCCTTGGCTGAATTTAGGGATTTCTGGTCTTTGCCATTTATGCTGTCTGGTTTCAGGCTTCTTGACAAGATAGGTCAGACAGTGATTGTCCCAGGCACTGTCTTCAGCAAATATCTATAATACCTATGGGACTGGTCCTATCTGGGGGCTGTGCTCACTCTCTAGTCTCATTTGAACAACTTGCCTGACCCCTCTTAAAAATAAATTTTGACACTTTGGGCTATATATATATTATAGCCAGTTTAGACAGTATTTAGAGTTTTGCCATATATCAGTTTATTCCTTCTGTTAAAATTAGCTAGTGTGTACACAGTGTGTCCCCCTCCACACCCATCAGAAGCTAGCAGTGTTCAAACAGGTTTCAGATCAGGGTCAGGCATAGACTCACCCTGTTGCTGAGCTCAGGGTGCCTGCAGCACCCCAAGGTGCTCAGGAAGGGTGAAGCCTGGAGGGCCCAGCTCTGCTCTTGAAACTCCTGCAGAGCTTGGCCTGAGAAGGCTTGATCCTTCTATTTCTCTCTCAAAGCCATGGTTTTATTGCTCCCATCACCCTGCTGCCTCAGGTAACAACTCATACACTTGCACTACACCTGTCTCTGATTAGTATTATTTCTAATTTATTTTTTTTTTGGGGTGTATTTTGTTAACAACCAGGAGCAAAATGAGGATCCATGCACCATTTCTCTATAGATGCTTTACAAACCACACTTAAGCAACAAAAACTCACTAGAGAATTTATAACAATAAAGGAACCTTGTGGTAAGAGGTAGATACAGACATACAACAGAGCCTTAGAGAGTAACAGTAGACAGCTTCATAGGCAGACCTCTGCCTGCCAGCAAGCTAAATATGGCTGTGTTTATCACTTTAATTCATGTTTGGCTTTTCCCCTTGCTGCTCATGTGGCAAATGTGTTGACCTATATGCACGTGGCTCTCTTCATCCTAACCCTGTATCCTGCCCTAGTGTAAAGTGTCATTGCATGTCACTGAGCTTCATTTTTCTCTGACAAATATGTTAGTGTTTTCTTGGGAAAAGGCTCTTGTCTTCACTATAACTCTCCATACTACACAAAACATTTAAACTTAAATCTGGTTTGTGTGTGCAGTTTCATATGCAGAAAAAAATATGAGCTAGAACTTGTGCATTGCCAAGGAAAAAAAATAAATCTATCCAATTTCCCCTACTATGTTTTTCCTGTGGTAAATTCACACAACCAAATACCATATCCAGTGAAAAATTGAGATAAACATGATACCGCTAGCATCTCTGTTCAAGAAATAAGGTGCTTTTCCTCTTAACTTGGAATTACTATGCTTTAAAGACACTTTCAGAAAAAAGTAGAACTTTTTTTTTTTTATGTAGAGCAAAGGTAATATAACATTAAAAAGCACAGAAGCTTGCTTCAGTTCTACCATAATCTTTTGTAACCAAGTTAAATGAAAAAAAAAATAATTAAATATGGAATTAGTACTCAGGTAGAATTAATGTGTCATTAACCTTAGATTAAATTCTGTTACCAAGAAAATAAAGCTTCCAGGGAACTTAGTACATTTTTAAAGGGGAAATGGAGGTCAAATAATATTTCCATAATTAAAGTCTTAAATCAAGTTAGAGAGACTGATCCAAATAAAATTACCTACACATTGCAAAATGAATCAGAAGTTGTAGAAAACACCATTCAATTTAGTTACTAATTGTAAGTGATTATCACTTGAGTGATGGTGTTAAATTCTGAAGTTAGATTAGCGGTAGAATATTTTAGACTTAATGTTATGGCTGGCTGACAGATTTTCTCTTGCTGCATGTGACAGCATCACTACTGTATATAGTGCAAGGGTTTGAACTTCTGTCTGCTAATTTTAAAGTAAGTTAGTAGCAGAAGTTAAGCATTTTCTGAGAGTGATCCTTCATGCTGAAAGCCATTCTCTACTCCCTCTCATGATTCACTGAAGGCAAACTCGTTAACCTTTCTTGGAGTTTATTAAGGAGCTGCTCTTATGTCTCTGGCTTATGATGAAAGGAATGTCTATTGGTTACATCCAAGACATTCTTATTTATTGTCACTAATACTCCATTTAGAAAATTCGTAGCCCTTGCCCAAAAAGCAGAAAATAAAATCTTTTGTGGGTAGAGGAAAAGCACATTCATAAACATGGGTCAAACAGAGGTTTAACTTAAGATAGAAATTGAANGATCAACAAAAAATGTTTCAGGGGAGTGTGATGTCAGTCTAATACTCATATATTTGAACTTAATTTCCATTTTTTTCAGATTAATAAATGTTGAGTAGCTGGCTTGAATTTTCCAAGTATTATTTCTGAATGTACATTCATAGACCTTTTTATTTAATATGTCAGGGAAGGAAGAAAAATCAATAGTTTTAGATTTAATCTCGCTTAAATCTTTTATTCCAAAATTAACCATAAGACTATGCTGTATTTTCTGTATTAAAAGACTTAGTAGAATAAGATTTCTCTCTACTATGTCTTAAAAGTTACAATTAGGAGCTTCAGTATCTTCTCTTAGGAAGAAAAGGGTTAACTATTATCTAAATGCAGACTTCTAGGAATTCTGGAATATGGAAGTTTTAGTACTACTCGACATTTTGGATTAAAAATGAGATCATAATTTGGTTTCAAGCATTAACCATTCAAATTATTGCATTGATTGACTCAACCAAATTATCTAATTAGAATTTATACCCAAGTAGATAGGAACCTGCCTAAAATTTATAAAGATTAATTACTTTTTATAATTAATCTGATTTTTTAATTTTAATCTTATATTGAATCCATGATTCAATGGTTATATGATTTTCATCTGACATTCCTAGTGACGTTTAGCTTTGGAGGGATATTTCTGAAAGAAAGAAAGAAAAGGAAAAGGAAAGAAAAGAACAAACCACACTTACAATGAACAGCATGGGTCCATAGCTGGGCAGGAACTGGGTGGGTACCAGGTGTCCAACTTAAAAGGCTAATTTGTTTTCCCTCATTAGTCTTCAGTTCTCACACATCTACTTCCTGTAATGCAATAGGGTGCAGGAGAATCAGCAAAAGTCAGAGCAGAATTAGTTTGTCACTTACTCCTCTTACACAAGTTAACAGTTCCCAGTCTGTGTTTGCCTACTGCAGCATCCCGACAGCAGCTGCTGAGCCTCTCTAATCTGTATTTTAAATCATTCTTAGTCTTAAATTCCCCATTTGAAAGCAACCCTCCCACAGGTTTTCTTGTTGTTATTGGTCATGGTTTTTTACCTGGCCTGAAGAGTCTGATGAGAGAGAGCTAGAAAAAGTGCCAACAAAAAAGCATGATGTCCTTGACAGTATTGACAGGGCTGTCATCACTCCCATTGGTATCAATTCCTTATCCAGCCAAATCCCAGAACTTCTTTGTAATCCAAGAGGATTGATATGCTCAGTGCACTATTGTTTTGTACTGTAGCACTAGATTTCCTTTAGAAACTGTCACTCTTAAATCATGAAGGCATCTGTCCTGAACAGTTTTGACCTTTGAGATATTTTAAGGCTTTGGATTTAATACAGGTTACAAACCACCTGAGGAAGTTGAGACTGTAGGAGGCTTAATCAGTCCCTCGACAATCGTGTGACAAGATCAACCTCCCAAGCACCTCTCTTTGGCACTTCCCCAACCTTAACGTTTATACCTTTTATGAGCTCTTGATCCACTTTTAACTCCTTGAATGTTGAACTATAAAATGTTTTGGATTTTTTTATAACGTGCATTGATTTAACCTTTTGGCAGCCCACTCTTTAACTGCATGTGGAGGTTTTCACAACCTCCAAGTTTTCATTCCAACTGACATCTTCCTTGACATCTAACATGACTGCCAGGACTTCATATATTTAATTGCCCAAATGCTCAGCAGGGATGAACAGGAATAACCCCTCAGACTTCAGTGGAATGGTGTGAATTTAGATTAGCTGACTAAATCAGAATTATGTGGCTATTTTGAAACATTTCACTTTATCTTCCTCATATGTTGGAAAATGAAATATTTCCTCATATGAAGGAAAATACTAAGTAGTTTTTATGACTTAATGAAATAGTGAAGATAAGAAATCAATACAATTTTTTGACACTTCAAAACTTCTATTTCATTGGGTGAATCCTGAACAAGGCTGTAATCATTATAGTATTGCAAGCATTCCTTGGTATGTGAGATCTTACAGAGTAGTTCCCTACTTGCCTGTATGATATATTTAATAATTTCAAATCCTTTGTTGAAAGTTGTGTTGATTTTCACTCCATGTACATACTTTATAAATCCTTTTATGCAGATTTTTGTAAGTCTGTGAAATGCTTAGTTGCCTGAGACTGAACTGAAGCTCTTTTTCCCTTTCTTTTCCCTTAGCTGTGCTGCTAATTAGTTTTGCTAATGAAGGTATAATCTGGCTGTAGAGATGGAATTTCATGTGTTTTTTGATGAATTTTTGGGACTGTGATAATAAATTTCTACCAGGAATTTGGGATTCATTGTAAAGTGACAAGAATGATGTTGGAGGGTCTAATTATGGTAATTCCCTAGACTGGGAAATATAATTAGAATGTACTTGTCATCATCTCATATCATGCATTAGCAGCATCTAAAAAATTTTTAAATAAATCCTTCCATATAAGCTGTAAAACTGAACATTGTTATTATCAAAACCTTTTATTTAAGACATAGCAGATTTCATAAAATGTAGATGAATCTATGAAAATTATAAAAATAAACCTGTTAGAGGCCTCCTCTGGCAAACTTTAAAAGTACAAGTGACAATTCTTGGTGAATGAGAAGTAAACTGAACATAGCATGTTACTTTTACTCCTACAGTAGCCTGAAATGCAATATACACCACATGTTGCAGCAAGGCTAAGGGGTCTTTCACACAGCACCTATGACAATGGGAATAAATGTAGTCCAGGAATTTTAAAAGAATATAATCTCTTTCCTATCCTAACATAAACTCTGTATACTATTCAAGAAAAATTTCTGAGGACAAGTGGCACATAAATCGCCATAAATTCCATTCTCCATTTCAAATAATATCTGAATTTGTTGCTAAGCTGCTTCTTTTTTTTTTGCTAAGTTTTAAACCTATTGTCAAATTTCATCAAAGATAGCAAAGAAGTGATCTTAATTATATTTCTGCAAGATTGTAAATGTCTACTTAGAAGAGTTAGTTAATTTTTGACTGACAGTTTTGACTTTCATCTTAAAATCTCTTCAACCTTAAATTTTCACTGTCCTTCCTAACTTTAAAAGATTAATAATTGATTTGCTTTATAGAACCTTACAGTTTGTGTTTACAATGTAAAAGTTTACAAAACTCTGCAGACATCTTTTTCTGTTGTTTTGCTTTTGTCAGTCTTGTGTCTTTTTACTGTCAATCTGAAATGATCACACAGGTTTCTGCTATTCTGATTTAAATCACTATACCAAAAATTAGAATAATGGTCTCAGTCACATTTGAAAAGTATATTTTATGCAAGATTCTGTACTATGTAGGTTACTTGTATGTCTCTAACTTTTTATATTCAATTTGAGATTTGTGTATGTTTAATCACTAAGTGACATTCAGAGACTTGTATTTATTGTAGTATTTTTTATTCTTCATAGAAGAGAAAATATTAAGTGTAAAATATAAAAGTAAAATCTTAGTAGGAAATTAGAAACCCTATCAATTCCACTTCTAAAAAAAATTGGCAAAAAACAGTGTGCAATTTCAGATAATTACATGTAATCCTTAGTAATCCTCTGCAGACAGCGTGAACTGGCAGTCATTAGTATTCTTTGAATCTTTTGTTTTGCATACACAACAGGATACACAGAATGTTAGTGTCCTTGCTGACTTTCCAACTAAAACATGGAAAATAAAGTAAGATAAAATAAAATCAAATAGCTGTTCAACTTCAGTTGATAACTGGTAGAAAAGGAATTCTGAATAACATGAAGCAATAACATTTTTCCTCTCAAAGTCTTATGTAAAAATAAAATGAAGAAGTCTGTTTTGGAGGATTTTCTTTTCTATTCCAAATGCAGTGGATAATTGAGTGCTTGCTGTTCTTACAGTTCTAAAATAAATAATTTCAGTCCAGTATACTTGATTCAGTTTGCAGGTGTCTTTTTTTTTTTTTTACATTTCTTGAAATTCAAATAAATTATCAAACTCAAGAGAAGGTTACTGTCTAAATTTGAAAGTAATTTTATACAGGAATTAATACACCTTTCATCATTCATTGTTTCATGCCACCTATTGCAAACCTTGTGATTCAAACACTCATCTGGGAAGAGGGGTAGGCACCTATCAGGTTCTTTAAGAGCTCCTTAAACCTGTGTGAAACCAATCTGAGTATGAGGTATTATTTAATATGATGTGGCTATTAGTCTAAAGTATTTCAATATAATTTTTATATAATTTGTTTCACTGAAAATATCTAATGTAGATATATTTTTAAGCTTACAATATTAATTTTAAAAAATATTTCTGAAGTGTTGCTCTGAATAACTCTGNATCAGTTTGAATGAAAGTTTCCTGCCACCTCATTCATTATCACCTTTAATATCCAATAGTTAACAGTAAGTAGTCTTTGGTCTATCACAGTAAACACACCTCAACCCTAATAAATAATAATAAAAATCAAAAACACAAAACAAAACAACAACAAAAAAAGAACCCGCAACAACAACAAACCAACCACGTTAAAATAAACAAAAACTTGTCAAAGAATCTAAATTTAATGTGCTTTTTATACCACCTTCAACTAAATTCTTCTCTTCCAGGAACACCGCTGAGTAAGGTTGTCTACCCCCACCTAGTGGGCAACATATTTAATGAACCGGTAAAAGAGCACTTGGCAAAACTGTGAGACAGCAACTTTTCTATTATAATAAATAATGAATACAACTTCCCATATCTGCGTGAATTAATTAACTAATTGAGGCTCATGGGTTCTGTTGATAGCTGTGATTTAAAGTGGCCTTTAAAAGGTTCTAGCCAGCTCTGTTGAACATTTTAGTTGTTTCAGCTTTGTGAAATTCATTGCTTAAAAAAACCTGCAGACATTCTCAAAGTTATCACACCTCTACAGTCAGCAAATACCTATAAATATCTTTCACGAGCTGTGCCATTAAAGGAAGATGAAAAAAAAATTTCAATAATACCTTTCAAGAATTCTTTGCATCTTTCTAGTACTACAAATTTGATCTGACTATGAGAATCTGCTTATCCCATGATCACTTCTCATCTGGTCTGGTGAATGGAGTGCAAAGTCTGCAGTACAAATGAGGTAGGGTTTAAGGAGAGCCTTACATATTAAAGTGGCTGCAATCTGTATTGCAGGTTTGCATGAACAGGAGTTATGGGCATATTTGAATTCTCATCTTTCTGTCTCCTCAAGCTGAAGGTGAATTAATGTGCTTTGAATCCACAGGGTAAAACATGCTTTCAAGGAAATCAGCAGTTCTTATTCTCTTTGAACTAATAAGAAGGAGGAAATGGAGGTGATGTTTGCATGTTCTACATTGCAGTTACAACACTTGCTGAATGTGTAACATTCCCAGATTTAGTTTTCTCTTTGTTTTCTTTGTTTATAGGTTTTTGTTTGTTTGTTTATGTTTAATACTCTACATACAAGGTTTTTTCAGTTACTCTTTTTCTGGGCTTCTGAAATCAAGTATTCCTGGATTTAGAGTGGCACAGCCTCTTTTAGAGGAATGATGAGGACATGGAGGACCATATAGCCTTGTGACTGTGGTATTCACTGCCTATGTATATTCTACTATATTAAGCAGGGCCAGCACAGGTGGTCTAATACTGTCATTTTCTCATTCATAGTGTGCCATCACCAGCATATTTTGGCATGGTTTTGACCCATACCATCCAATACTCTCCTAAACACAGTTCCAGACATAGCCAGACCAGGGTTTGTTCCAGCTAAACAGTGTGAATGGGACAACAAGTAGAGTTTCACTGTAAGAGCAAGAGGTATGCAGCATCCTACACCCTTAGGATCTCAGTGTATTCTATTTACTGAATTAGAATCTATTTCTTTTCAGCTGACTTTGGATATTTTATGAATAGCATGAAGATATAATCTGGAAGATTAAATGGTGATAATATGAGATTTTTCAAGTCTTTTTGTCCTTTTATTTTTATGTTTACTGTCTACCTGTAATATTTAGTGCCTAAAGTCTTCACATAGTGAGTGCATA
>VYZU01019493.1:12355-58692 GCA_013401355.1 Ceyx cyanopectus | reverse complement strand
ATTTATATTTATATTTATATTTATATTTATATTTATATTTATATTTATATAAAAAATATATATTATTTATATGTTATATATTACTGATTTTTTTATATATTACTTATATTTTTATATCTATTACTTACAGTTTTACTTGTATATAAATATATGTATCCAGCCAAGCAGCTCAGGTGCTGACACATGTCTTTCAGGCAATTCATGTGCAGCATAAATTCACTTTTTTTTTTCTTGGAAGCAATACTTAACCTGTGTCTTCTTGACTCCCCCCAGGTCAGAAGGCTTCCGGAAGGTTCCCTACCACTACTACGAGCCAGGGAGGGATGAGTGTGAGGAATATTTCCTGCATGAGAATGCTCCCTATGGAGGCCACAGGTTTATCACAGAAAAGAAGGTGTTTGCCAAGTGGGCCAAGAAGCACACCATCATATTTACACACCCCAACTGGACAGAGTCTTGACACTGGGTTTCCCAGCTCTCCCTCATCAGCTTCTTACACAGAGGTCTCAGTTTACAGGAATTTTGCTTACACCTGGCTGGCCTTTCCCAGCCTACAGAACACTCAGCTGGCAACTAGAAGACAAAGAGGGTGATGGTCCAGCTGTTAAGCAAAATTGATCATCTGTGGAAGGCAGAACAGTTGTTATTTCTTAGGGTTTTACTCCACACAATGCACTTTAACTGGATTTTACTTCAAGGCAGCAGCAATTAAAGACAGAGATTTCTGTGTATGCAGGTGCACACAGAGAGAGGTGGTACTTAAAACTTGCCCATCACCTTAGATAATTAAAATTAGTATTTGCAGCTCATTTGCAGCACTAGTTCCAATTGTGGTATTAAAGAAATAGGAGAAAAAATAGAAACCTCCAAGGTCTGTGGGTAAGTAAATGTTAAAAGCCTACTTCTGAGGCTGTGGAGTGCATTTCTGAGACTGTGGGGTACATCTCTGGGGCTGTGGGGTGCATTTCTGAGGCTGTGGGGTGCATTTCTGAGGCTGTGGGGTGCATTTCTGGGGCTGTGGGGTGCATTTCTGGGGCTGTGGAGTGCATTTCTGGGGCTGTGTCTCACAGTTCAGCTCCAGCAGCATGGCACTCAGCAGAGTTTGTGTTCCACAGCCCCTGCTGACCCTTTGTCTGTGGTGCCCCAGCTGGTAAAGCTGTCTCATGAGCATCTCCATTTATTCCCCTGGTGCCTTTGAGTTTCTTCAGCACCCAGCCCCTGGTGTTTTAACAGTTTCCCATGCACCCAGCACAGCCCCCATCAGCTCTCCAGTTTATCCAGTGGGATAGCATCCACCTACCTCACGAGGGAGTGGTGAGGATGGATTCCAGTCCATAAAGCACTTTGCTGATGAGGAATGCTACAGAGCTTCTCCTCAACACAGAAGCAACAGGAGCTGTTATTGGTGCTTTCTGTTGGGTGTTTGAAGACAGTGACAGCCTGTCTGGATCTGATGGCCAGTTGGTCTGTGCTTCTGCTTTCCTCCTGAGAATCCTTTGTACTGCAGAGTTCTCTCCTTGCACTGCCTCGGAGGGAGCTGGAGGAACTCACCACCTCACAGCAGCATCTGCACATCAAGAGGCAGGTCAGGAATTTCCAAGTCAGCTCTGTAGTTGAAAGGTGTATTTCCAGGAGTTTTCAGCTGCATCAGGCTCATTTGTAACACCACCACAGTTCCACGTGTGAGTTTTATTTAAACTGTATTTAAATTAATGCTTTAAGTTCAGAATATTGCAACACCTGGGATGTCAGATCCAACACTGTAACAGCCAATACTGTGAACACTGGAAAGGGTGATGTGTGGAGCACAACACAGGGTTTACTCACACTACTTGAACATTAACCACCAGGAAACTTTGTATGCTTTTGTAAATCGTGGAAAGGGGAAAGTAAAAAGCTATTTTTACATGTAAGTATTTGTATACTGACTATTTCCTAGTGTATATTTGTATATAGAGAGCTATATTTTGTATGTTCATGGCATGTACATTCTCTCAACAGCAGCTGCAGCTCTTGGGATGGGGAGCAAATCTCTTCAGCAGTGTCCCTGCCAGTCACCATTTGGTTCTTCCTGGGGGCAGGTGATGCCAGGGTGGCACCTCTTGCCCCTTCTAGATTCCACTGTAAATGCAGCTTTCTGCTTTGATGTGGCTCAGCTTTCAGTGCTTGCTTCAGTGCTCAGTGTTCTGCTGGGTGCCAGGCAAAGGCTGTGGTTCTGGTCCTGGGTACACAGCTGTGCCCAGATGCAGGCTCTGCCCCAGCCTGGCCTGGTGTCCCACCTTCCAGCTTGGAGCAGTGTTGTCCTGCTCCCTGTCTGCATCTCCTGTGAGCTCTTGGGGCAGGTGTTCCATCTGCAGGGGAGCTGGAGCAGGGCTTGCAGCAGTGCTGCCCAGAGTGTCCAAAGGTTCTGGGCAGTGCTGTTATACACAAGGAATTTAAAAGAGGCTGCTCTGGTCCCTGGAGTTTAACATCAGCTGCAGGCTACTACAGCATGGCATGAGCCCAGGAGGGGGAGGAGGCAGGGATGAGGAGCAGTTGCAGCAGCAAAAGACAGTGACCTAGCTGTCTTGCCACGTGCATCTTGTCAGCTCAGCTGGAGGGCTTGGTGGAGAGCTGCTCCCATGGTTGGGACTTGCCCAAGCACCCTGAGGCTGCTGTGGAGCTCGTGCTCTGCAGGGCAGCTCTGGCAGGGCTCTCCCCCACGAAGCCTGGCTCAGCACACCCAGCCCTGGGAGCTGCTAAGTGTGCAGCAGAGACTCTGAGCATCATTAGGGTGCTGCTGTCACCCAGCAGAGTGTTGCTCTCTGCTGGGATGTGCAGGGGAGCAGATCTCTTTTAGAAGCAGTGCAGCAGGCTTCATTCACACTAGATAAATCAACAGCAGGTCCCTTATTTAGATGAGCCTGTCTTTAGCATAAAATAAACACATATTTGCATGGTTTTTATTCTGCAAGCAAGGAGCTGTGGCCACCCTGTTGGGGATGGTTCCACAAAGAAAGGTGTTGAAATCTGATAGAAACCAGGGCTAGGAAAGACTGTGAGGACTTGGCTGTGGAGTGGGAGACCTTGGTGGTTCACCTGCTGACAGCAGCTAAGGATCAGGTATTAACTCTTCCAAAGCAAGCCTGCTGCAGTTTACCTGCATGCAATCAGACCCTAATTGCTTATTCATTCCACCAGCCCTATTTTAATCAGCTGCTCATGTGTATAAAACAAGCAAGGAGTTGACCTGAGGTTTTCAAACCAGGTCTTCACGTTGCTGCTAATAGAGGAACACTCACAAATAATTTGGCAGTGTTTTTGCCATTGGCCAGCCAAGTAGTGACCAAATGTTTTATCATTTAGGTTTTAAAAATACACTTTTTGAAGGAAGAAAAAAAAAAAAAAAAGCATTTATGGTTTAGCTTGCTGTAGACTTGGTTTTAATAAATGCTTCCATTTTAATAAGCTTTTTGGTGCATTACCTTCTGATTTAATCTTTTTTCCATAGGAAAAAAAGTTTTAAATATAAATTTTCCTAAGAAAAAATCCTTTTTACTGGCCAGTTACTAATTTACAGGTAATTAACTGATTAACATTAAAAAAAATGTGTTTTGTTTTTCCAAACAGCCACAGCAGATCTTATCCAAACTTTTGCTCCTCCCTGGATGTCCAGAGCACACCCCCTGCTTATCCCAGGCCTCTTCACAGAAGGAGTAGTGAGTGCATCCAGCCAAACTCCCTTTCCAGCTGGGCTGGGAGGCTCCATCTGCAGCCTCCTCTTGGCAGCTCCATGAGGAAGGGGAGGGCTGAGGGGGTTCCCCTGAGGAGCAGATGGTGCTCCAGCTTCTCCAGATGCCCCTGAGTGCCTCGGGAGAGGAGCACCCCCTGATCTGCCCTGGAGGGGCTTTGCTGAGCTCTGCAGGGGCCTTTAGCTGCTGGGGAGGGCACAGGCAGCTGGGAGTGAACTGGTTAAGGCATCCCTGGGGCTTAATTGAAAGCAGGTGGAAATCATTTGGGCAGGTTCATTAGTCCAGCCCCAGAGATCTCTGGGAGATCCCCACCCTACTGGGGCTGAGAAGCTTCTAGAACACTCTGCCTTGGGCTAGAGAGGAGCCCATCCTGCCCTGGGGGGCTTCATCCCCCTGCTCAGGGGCTGGGCTGCTGCAGGACCCCTAAAGAGCTGGCAGCAGAGCAGAGCTGCCCACCCCCAGGACCTGCCCAGGTAAGTGAGAGCTCAGTCACTGGTTACAACTGGAGGGGACCTGGGGACAGAAACTCAGCAGCACTGTGCAGATTAATTCCTGTGTTTCGCTGGATGTTGATGTGTGAGCTGTCTCAGAAGTGGCTGAGGTCTTTAGTTTTGCTGGGCAGGTCTGGGGCTTGTTTCTGATGAACCTTGGTGCACCCCAGGGGTGCAGCTCTGGGTCAGTGCCAGAGGATCCCCCAGGAGTTCTCTGGGGTGTGCTGGTTGGATCAGAATGCTGTGTGTTCACTGAAAAAAAAACCTGCTTTTCCTGGCTGGATCTTTGGAGGAGAAGGTGTTTCATTTTCAGCAGATGTCTCATTCTGTTTGTTCCTACTTTCCTGGAAGGATGCAGAGGTGTGTGGTGTAACCAGGGGACAGTGAAGACTGATGAACAGCCAACTATCAGATTAATATTTGTTATTTCTAATCTGTGTGTTCCTTGGGTGTGTAGCTGGTGGCAGGAAAGCAGCCAGCTCTTTGGGAACCTTTGTGAGCTGCCCAGGGCCTGCCCCAGCTCCTCCCATGGCCAGGGCAGGGGTGATGGGTGTCCCGGTGGGGGGGGGCTCTGCCTCACTCAGCACCATCCTGCTTGGGGCGTGGCTGCTGAACTCGGAGCCTTTGAGCTGGTTTGAGCCCCATGCTGGGGTTGGCTGCTGTTTGCATGGTGGATTTGCAAAGAGACTCTGTTTTGGGGGGTCTCAAACTGCTGATTTTGCCTCTTTTTTTTTTGCTTTGTTTCCTGTTGTTGCTGTGAATTCCCCAAGCTCTGTGTTTGTCAGCATGTGCCACTGCTGCTCTGCTTTGCTGGGGGTGCAGAGGCTGTAACCTGGACCCCCTGCATGTTTGTGCATGATGCATGTTACCTCTTTTGGTTTTGCACCCAGATGATGGCATCTGTGTGCACCCTTGGCTTCAGCAGCAGCAAAGTGCTTGTCCCTCCTCCCCTCCCTTTGCCAGAGCCCCCCAAGTGCCATTAGCAGCTGGAGCCAACACAGGGTTGGACCCAGGGAGTGTTTCCTCAGCCTGACGTTTTTCAGTGCTCTGAAAGATGAAATATTTTCAGAATAAACTTGTTTCTGTGCCCCTGCTGTGGTGTCACAGTGATAAGGAAATCTCAGATGAGTGCAGCACGGGGAGTGGCTTTAGTGAGGTGGAGGAGACTGCCCCAGAGGTCTGTGCTTTGCTCCCTGCTGGAAACAGAGCTTGTGAGGATGGCCAGGGGGGAAACAGCCGTGCTCACTGCTCTGCTGCCTGTTCTCTCTCCTCCTGACAGATGGACACACACACATCTGCAAACACCAGCAGTGTATGGAGAAAAGCCTCTTTTTTTTTTTCCAGACAGTAGCAAGAAAGAACAAATCAGACTAATTTAGATGATAAATATAATACAGTGCTTGCTGATTGATGTTTATTCTGTGTTCCCAGAGCCCATGTCTGCATTAGCAAGGAGTTGGCAGGATCTGTAGAGAGGGAAATTCCTGTTACCCTCTCTTTTGTCCCTCCAGCCTTTCCATGGGGATCATTTTGGCAGAGGAATTCTTTCCCATCTGAGATCTGATCCTTGCTGCCAGATCATGGGAATCAAGGGCTCCTGACTCCTAAAAAATGCTCCTTTCTAGCATCCCAAGTGCCCCGGGTCAGGGATGTGGTACAGGACAGACCCAGTGTGCACAGCATGGAGGGAACTGGGATCCCCTTGGAACTGCCATGAGGATGCTGGCTGCCTGCTAGTGCCTGTGTGGCTTGTGCACTGCATCACACACTCATCCCTTCCCAGGGCATTTCTGTCCTTGTGCCCTTCAGAGGGGTCTGTGGCCACGTGCCAGTCTGCAGTGGGCAAGCCTCCTCCTCCTCAGCTGCTGCTCTGCCACCACCAAGCTGATCTGGAAAGCCCCCATTATGCTGTTTATTACTGTGCTCTTTGCTTGTGTCTTGGGGACTCTGACGAGTATATTCTTAGTAGATGTCTCTGTAGACATGGTGAACTATCATACTACTTATTTTAGATGTTCTGCCACGTGTTTTCTTGCTGTCTGCTACTTGGGTTTTGCTCCCATTTGGGTAATGTGCTTCTGTGTACTTGCAAAATTGTGCCTGGGTTGTTTTAAAATATGAATAAATTAATATGGTTTTTCCAATTGTCTGGCA
Organism: Ceyx cyanopectus; assembly: GCA_013401355.1. Classification (NCBI taxonomy): domain Eukaryota; kingdom Metazoa; phylum Chordata; class Aves; order Coraciiformes; family Alcedinidae; genus Ceyx; species Ceyx cyanopectus. Next base: position 52,316 of record VYZU01019493.1, on the reverse strand, counting down.
TAATTTATACATGATTTTGTGCTGAAGCCTTTTGTACTTATTTATGTATATGCCTCTGTACCAGTTCACTGAACTCCAAGAAGCAAAGATCTCTGCTCTAGGAAGTTTTACAACCTGCAGTACAGAGATGTAAACTGTGCCTGAATTGTTTCTGACTTGGCTTTAGAGACATTTTAAGGCATCTACCCTAAATGTAGCCAGTAATGGTGGGTAAACTCGTCCACAAAACCTCCCCTTGCAGCAGCTGGTGGTGTTTCTGTGTGTTAAACCCCAGTGGGAGGCTGGCAGGAAAGGTGCTGATCCTCGTGGACCATGGAAGGTCGTGGTACTCGTGGGCAGAGGTTTGTTCCCTTGGTGAACTGGGCTGCTCTGTCAGCCAGGGTGATGATGGAAGGAGAAGGAGTGTCTGTGGCAAGACAAAAGCTGAGTGCAGAAGAGATGCAGTTCACATGCTCAGCTTGGAGGGTCCTTCAGATTTGATGTGCTGCCAAGGGGCTTGTTAAGAATTTCTGTGTTATTTTTCAGCAGACTCTCTGAGTATCCCATAATGTTCCCTTCAGAGCCATTAGAGTGCCAGCTCTGAAATGCATATTAATGGCATGATGTAAGGGGGATTCACTTCATCCCTCAGCAGTGCTCATCAGTGGGGTTTGGGTGTTGCTCCTGCAGCACGTTCAGACCCAACAGCAGTGGTGTGGGATGTGGGCTGATGTCATTATTCACCACAGAAGCAGGTAAAAATATAACTAATTATTGAATTATTCCCCCTTAGACCTTCTCAAACCCTTCCAGAAGAGCCAGCCTAGCCCCTGAAGTTTTTGTTCCTGTGACTTTACATTTGCATCTTAATTTGTTTCTCCTTTGTCAGCTAGTGTCAGTGCTTTTTTATTACCAACTTCTGCCTCCTAGACTGAGTCTCCTGCAAATCTTCCAGGTTTCCTCCAAATTGTTGATAAAAATGTAAGCTGCAGCACGCCCAGGAAGCTGTCCCAGCAGAGTTCCTGTTCTGTGATCATTCCCCATTTAAACTCACATTTGGAAATGTCAGTTAACCGATTTTCAATTCATTTAGAGTGCAACATGTCAATTTTGTATTATCATGGTTTCTTAACTCAAATGTCATGAATCCCACATCAAATGTCGTGTAGAATCAGAGTATATCAAAAGGCTTGTGTTTTCCTTGTCACAACTGGAACAGAAACCAAACCAAAATCCCCACACAGCAGCAAATGTGTTTGGGAGCATCTCTTTTCCATATGGTGCTTAGATTGGCATTTGCCATATTTCTCCCCTTTAATGAGTTAGTAATTGAGTCCCCTGTCAGCTCTTCCATTACTTTGCTCCAGATCGATTTCAGACTGGCAGGACCGTAATTATCTAGGTCATTAAGTTTATCCTTCTTAAATATTAACACAACATAAGTTATTTTCAGCTTTCTGGAGCTTTCCCAACTGTTCCAAGGTGCAGCAAAAAGCAGTGAGGATGGAGAGTCCCCTCTCAGCTCTCTAGCAACTCCTGGATGTAAGTTACCTGAAGTTTCCTGTGCAAATATTTCTTCAGTAGCCTCTATTTCATGTTTTTCTCTTTTTTTCTTTATGTTGGTTGGTAGTTCATCACTGTCATAGAGCATCATCAATTGTCTGCCTGCTCCTTAAATACTGAACACAAATACTTATTGAACACTTCTTTCTTGTCTTCATTAGTCTGCACAAATCTTGCCCTCGGATCTGATAAAGAACTGGTGCTATTGTCAGGGTTCCTAATCTATTTGAAAACTATCATCCTTAATTCTCTGGCCATAAATTTCTCCTTACAACTTGGCTACGTTTATTGGAAGAATTATTTATGTAATTCCTTACTTCTATATTCATTGTTAGCAAATCTCTCTCTTGGCTTCATCGATTTAGGGTTATGTGGAGGCTTTCTTTAGCACTTTGAGCTGGGTGTTTTTAAACTCAGCTTTCTTTCCTAATGTTACAGGTATTAAAATATTTGTATTTTCCAGTTATTGATCAGTTCTCTCTCCTAGCTGATTCTCCTTTACAGTAACTTTCAGTCTGGCAAAAAAACTGCTCCATCCTTATTTCTGTTTGGGCTTCATCCTCTTCATGGCCAAAAAGAGCAACCAAGCATCCCCACAGCCACTAACAGTTCTGTTATCAAATCCTCTGATCTCTTGTCATTATCGGTTTGTCATTATTGATTTTAATGTTCCAGTCACAGTTCTTCCCACCTCGTGTCCACACAGCCACGCTGAGTTTGTAAATAGGTAATTCTGATTCCTTTTTCACCCAGACTCTTCAGTATTGAGTTATAGAAAATCAATTACTTTTACACCCTTGATTAATTTTCGTTTTGCCAGCTTGATTTCGTGCTGAATGAGGACTCGTTTGGTTGGATTTGTGGTGGGGTTTTTTCACCAGTTTCCCTTTTAACACTCAGTTTTCAGAACACTCCTTTCAGTCACCTTCATACTGAAAAGCATTTCAGTGGCAGAACCTGGGAACTAGAGTCCAGCTTCTGAGACACTGTGAAGTGAGCAGAGGAGCTGTCAGAAAATGAAACAGATTAGGAACTGGCTTGTTTTGTCAGAAGATTGATCAAAATCTGCATGTTTCTGTGGGAGTATTGAATGACAATCACCTAGCATTCTTCACTGGAAGCAGCCAAACATTCTACCAGAGAATTGCTGATTAACTTTGCTCCTGTCCAGAGGAGAGCTATCTAAATTAATTGTCTTTGACAGGTGAGGTCTGTCCTCATCTTGGTGCAGGAGATAAGGTGCTGGTTACAACGCATCTGGGGAGACTCACACAGCTTTTTAATGACAACAACTGCACTTATCACAGTGTCTTGTAAACTGAGTGTCAACAGAGTCTGCACTGCAGCTGCCTGGCCATGGGGTTTGATGATTTACCTCTTTTAACTGTGTTGAAAAAATTAAACAGTTAAAAGTGTTGAAAATCTTCCTACATTGTGACCAACTTTGCCTTCAACCTGTTCTATGGTGCCTATGGTTCATCAAGCATTACTGCTCAGGCCTGGAAATAAGGCTAATCTAATTGAGTTCCTTTGAGTTGTGAATCCCTTGTGGTACTGTCTGAATTCACATGCAGACACACACAAAAAATGACACGGTAAGAATCTCATCCTCTAAACATCAGAGATCAAGTCACTGCCATGCTTTTTTTTTTTTTGGTATTGAGGAAGGAAGGGAAAATTGCAGAGTTTACACTTCCATAACGAGCCTGAAAGCTGTATGCAGTAAGCAACAGAGATCATCAAGTGATTGTGGGGGGAACGACTGTGAATGCCATAATGATTTTATTTTTTTATTTCCTCGTGCTATGTTGGAAAAATCAGATCTTTGCATCAGTACCTCAAAGGTTTTTCACTAAATGATGAGGCAGCCTGACAAAGAGTTTCCAAAAGCTGTTTTGATTACATGACAGGAAGCAGAGGGAATTTAAGGAAGGCAGAGAAAAGGGTGAATATTTAAGCTAAGGATGTTGAACCATAACATCCCAGTGCTGTACTTCTCTCTGGTGTCAGTGGGAGCACCTGCTAGAGCTCGGGACAGGACTTGGGGGGGTTTTCCCTTTGTGAAATGACTGTGAAGCACAGAAAAAATCCAGTATTTTCCTAGTGCAGAAGCCTTTGCTTTAGCTGTGGTGATACTTGAAATGGCAACCAGCCTTAGTGATGGTTCCAGTGTCACAATGGACTGTTTTTCTGGAAAAGAAAGAAAAAAAGAGGTCCGGGGAGTCAAACTGCATCAGTTTTCAAGGGCAGCTTTGCAATTCTTGGGAATTGTAAGAAGTGGAAAGCACTGTATTAATTGGAGTGCATCAGTAGTGAATGGGAGAACTTAATAGCACCTTCCGCTCTCGAGTGCTTCTCTCCCTGAATAGATTATTAGCCAGCAAGGGCTGGGGATGCAAACCTTGAATCCTGAGAGCGTGTGTACATGCTGACGAGCTATTGCAGTCAATTATGAGCACTGCTAATAGTTTAGGATCCAAAGGGCTGGTGACCTTTGCTTTTAAAAACATGCTTTAAATGTTATCATTCCACAGCACCGGCTCCTCCGGTCTCTATCTCCGAAATGCTTTTGGACACACAGACCGTGGGATTAATTACATACTGCAAGCAACAATTCATGAATATTTAACACCCTCATTTATACTTAATGAATAAATTTGCATTTTGACAGTGTTATTTAATGTGGTTTAAGGAAATCCTGCTCATTACCTTTCAATTGTGTAGATTAGGAGAACGTAATTGGAATGATAAGGTGGGAGAGGGGGTGTGATTGTTGGCGTGTTCCTGAGCACGCTGCTCTGGTGCTTTTGTCTGGGGGAACTTTCCCTCCGCCTCGGGCTGAGGCGGGAAGGCGTCGAGCGCCTGAGGGACGAGGCGGGAAGGCGTCGAGTGAGGCGGGAAGGCGTTGAGCGCCTGAGGGCTGAGGCGGGAAGGCGTCGAGCGAGGCGGGAAGGCGTCGAGCGCCTGAGGGACAAGGCGGCCACCCTGTCCTCAGCCCAGCTTGCTGTGGGGAGGGCTGACCCAGCCTGGCAAGAGGGGGTTCTCACTGGAGAAGGAAAGTCTCCCCCCCAGAAGGGCAGAGGGATGCCCAGCACCCCTGGAGGAGGAATTCCTGAGGGGGGATGGATCTCTCCAGCCAGGGCGGACAAGATGGTGGCTGAGGGCAACAACAGCAGCTCTGAGCTGGCTCTGGTAGCTGGCACAGACTGGGTAGTGCCCAGCACTTGCTGTAAGTGCCTTTGCAGCCCACGGGGCAGCAGAGGTGGTTCTAGAGAGTTCCAGGCAGCCCTTTCCACCCTGGAGCAGCTGCAGACCCAGGGCCACCATGTTGCTCTGAGGAGCTTTGGTGGCCTGGGGACGATGGTCTGGGGCCATGGCAGCCATGCCCAGCTCCTCAGCCCTGTGCCAGAGCTCTGCCAGCCATGCCCAGCTCCTCAGCCCTGTGCCAGAGCCTTGCCAGCTCTGCCAGCATCTCCCAGCTCAGGGCATCAGCCTTTCCAGCTGGGCACTCTCCAGGAAACCATTGCCATGCTTCTGGGCTCCTTAAAACTCTGTTCATAAGAGAACTCCAGAAAGAAAAATCAAACACCACAAAAACCCTGCAGCTCATCTTCAGGAAAACCTCAGAACTGCTCTGTGTGTGTTTCAGCAGCTGGAGAGGAGTAGGAGGTAAAAACAATTTTTGTATTTTTACCTTTTAGGCTTCTGTGATGATTTGTGGAAAGGAGAAGCAGTGGGGAGGAGAATTGTTGTTTTGTTGGTTTGGTTTGGTTTTTTTTCCTGCTGGTAGTCCTGATAGAAAAACTCTTTTTCCATTTAAATTTCTAGAATGATTTATTGTTTTTTCTGTTGATTTTAACAGGGCTAAATACTCCACCTTTGCACCTTGGTGTCCTTGCTTTACCTTTTTAAGGATGTATTTTAACAAACTCTGAACAGAAATGCACACGACCCCTCCCCAGGTTTCCTGTATTTAATACCGAGGGTTGAGTTAGTAAAACTGCTTTTAAAATTGCTTGCAATTTGCTTCTTTAACAGAGTATATGCATTGTTGCTATTTGTCATTTTGAAGTGCCATATGGTGGCAGATACTAATCCACAATATGTTGCCATAGTTCTCTCTGATCACTCTTGAAAACAGCATAATTACCCAAATGGAGACTTGACCTTTCATTCTGTTTTAATGGACTGTTTTCTGAGCACATTTATAATCAAAAAGAATTGCCTGAAATGTTATTGTCAGAGTTGTCTACGTACATCGCCTCTGGCAAGGGGAAGATCTCCAGGCCAGCATCCTGCCATAACACCCCCTGGCTCTTCAGCACCCACAGGAATGATGGCTTGATTCCCACAGAGGCACTCTGGAAATGACTTTGGTGTTCAGCAAAACAAGGATTTGAAACAGAAAAGCTGTGTTGCTCTGCTGCTCCCCTGGGCAAAGTTGCCTCTCTTTGACATGCTCCTTGTCCTGAGGGAATATTCACACAGCAGGGACAGAGGTGGATGTTCTGGACAAACTTGGGGTGTGTATTTTGGTATTTTCCCCATAAACTTACAAGGTTTGAAATCTCAGGTGCTGTTTTGGCTGCACCTAGTGAGCTAAGAAGCCTGTGCTTTGCATTTCCACGTGCAAACTGCCAGGCTCTCAGTGATGCTACCTCAGTTCTGTGGGCATTTCTCATTTTAATGGAGGCTCCTGGTGGGTTGCAAGGGGCAAATCGAGGTGGGTTTTCTGCACGTGGCCTCTTTTTTACTTCATATAAATTGCAAAAGATGTGCTGGGCAACCAAGATGTGTGCAGGCAGCAGGGTCAGTCCTGCCAGACAGCAGCAGAGCTGCCCCCTCCTCCTGCTTACCAAGTGGCTCCCTGGGAGCTGGGGTTTGCTGATGGAGTTTTAACCCTGTTCACACATTTTTCTTCTCAGCTCTGGCCACAAAGGTGGTTGATAATGTTGATAAGCAAAGAAATGCATTCTTGTCAGTAATATTTTTTGACAGGTGTGCAGTCCTTTTGGGCTGGAATTTGATCGCCTCCCTGTTGGGTTTTTTTTTTTCTCCTCAAAACAGTTTTGTGTGAAACAGAGCAGATCTGTGCTTAGCACACTGCCTTAACCATTCCTGTGGCAGCAGTAAATCCCCCAGCTCTGAGCAGGCAGGATTGTGTCCTTAGTGTATTTCCCAAGATAGCTGTTGCTGAAAACATGTGTTGCTTGCCTCCATTTTGATAAGGCATGAAAGCAGTAGAAGCCCTATCTCTAAAACTTCTCCCACTGGGAAATCTTGGATTTGTGAATATGGTGACTGATTATATGCATCACAAGACAAAAAATGCATAATTGAGCAGCAGCAACTGTCTGAAAACGTTCTAGGATTTCAGGCAGCTGAAGGTCCCAGTGTGACAAGCCCACAAAGTATTTAAACTCTCCCTGTGATCAGTTTACACACTAAATAAAAGTGTAGGCTTGGGAGACATGAAATACTCATTTAATTCCCACACCTTTGGGTGTGCCTAGAGTCCTGTTTCACAGGCATGTTGGCTGTGCTTTCTTGTTGCTGTCCCCAGTATGAAAGGTTTAAACCTTCTTGAAGCAAAAACATGATTCAGGATGGATTAAGCACTTTGGTGATCAAAACCTTACCAGTGAATTCTGTATTTTATCTCTGTAAATCAGAGCTGTAATATCCCCAGATGAAAACCTCAGGTATGAGGCTAAAATCCAATATTACCTAATCTAATCTTTTTATGCAGTGAAAATGCAGCACATTCATCTCTGGAAGAGGTTTTTAGGGAACATTGGGAGATGCATCAGGAAGGAAACGGGTGCTGAAGGCCTTTGAGTTTGCACGTGGAGAATGAAACAGAAATTACCAGGTGAAGAGGCTGACATGGAGTTCATTGGTTGAATTTTGGAGCTTTAAACACAAAGATTTATTTTTCTTAAATGAAGAAGAATAGCTTGAATATATATATATAATATCAACCAATTTTTTTAAATTAAATATATATAATATATATTTTATATATNATAAAATTTAGGGACAATCTTGTTAGAAACCAAAAGTACTGGGTGCAACAGCAGCCAGAGGAGAGGAGCAGATTGTGAGTGGGAGTGCATCAGCACTGCTCCCTTGAAGCCCAGTGGAGGATCTGGCCCTGAATCCTGCAGGGATCTCAGGTAATTTCTCCCTCATTCTCTGCTCTGCTCTCTGCAAGATGGTCAACTGCACCTTCATGGAATCTAAATATTATCATTTCAAATGCATCCTCTTTTTACAACAGATATTCATGAGAATTAATTTCAAGCTCGTGTTTTATCAAGATCTAAATGCAAGTGATATCCAGCTAGGACACGAGAGAAATCCAGTGCAAAGCCTTTTCTCACTCCATAGCTATCAGAAACACTGTAAAAAATAAAGTGGCAAAGACATCCTCTGCTACTTTGATCTAGGAGTAATGATATAAAATAAAAGGTTTTTTAGAGGGAGCTGCAGAACGATAGTTGTGCAACTTGAACAGACAGGAACAACAGATTGTAGTTGGAAAAAAATTTATTTCTCTGGAAGGAAAAAGTGTGAAAGAAAAAAATCCAACCTCCAGCAACAGAGCTGGATGGGATTAGTAGAAAAGTACAGAAGTGATGTGTAAAGAGTGGGAAGTGGAAGTGGTGGCTGAGAGGTATTTATATATAAATACGTATTATATATATTATATTTTATACATATATTTTATATATATATTTTTATATATAAATATATTTTAAAATAGATTTATTTTTCCTTAAATAAAATGGAATCTTCCTCCAGCAGAGCAGGTGATTCTCTTGTTACTGTTCCAGACAGGTGGTAGTTTCACAGAGCCACAGCATGGGGGGCTGGCAGGAGATCATCCCATCCAGTCCCCTGCAGAGCAGGCCTCCCAGGAGCAGATCCAGGTGTGTCTCAGGTGAAATCCACATGCAGTTCAGGGATGCTTCAGCTGCCCTCTCCCAGTGACAGTGGCTGGGGTGTGAACATCTCCAGAGGGTGGTTTTCAGACAGCCAGATGGCAACAGCCACCGTTTATTTCCTTTTTTTTCCACCGTGGCTGTGCCTTTTCATCCCAAATGAGCCCAACCACAACCCCATGTGTCTTTACAACTCCCATTTCAGCTCCTCTGGGAGACATCTGGGGGTCCAATTAGAGTCCAGCATCATTTTGCAGCCTTTGCCATCCAGGAAATGCAGTGACACCACCAGATTGCTTCTCACTGTGGCTTTTTAATTGGCTTCCTGGATCATTAAAAAGAAGCCAGTGAGAAGCAGAGTTGCTGCTCCCAGGCCCCCTGCACACCACTGCTTTGCATCAATAAGCCTCTGATTAATTCTGAGATCCCTTCAACTGCAGCTTAGTCACCCTAAAAATGTAATCAGCAGCTCTTGATGCAAATTAACATCCATTTAGCAGCACATTCAGTGGCCTCCTCCTTTCCTCTTGGTATCTCTTCACATTTTCTGCTGGTTTTTCCACTCTGTCTTGGTGTCGCTTCTAAGTCACATCCTCCATGTTTCATGTGCACATAAATAAAGTCATTTTTCCCCCTTCCCATGTATAACCAGCTGAAACATCTGCAGTGGAGGTTCCCCTGCTCTCCAGACCAGGGGTGCTTTAGGCAGCAGCTGAGACTGAGGAACCATTTATTTTTATCTTATCAAACTGTCTGAATAGGGAGGCAAGTGATTTGGGGATTTTTTTTGTGTGTTTTTATCTTTGCCTGGGGAACAGGGAGGGCTGTTGTTGCTTCCAGCCTGTCTTCTGTTTGGAGACAGCCAAACAAAGGGAGCAGCAAAGCTCCATAAATAGCATTTTCTGGAGTGCAGTGGTACTGAGTAGTGATTGTTGACTCTGATGATGCAGTCAGGAGTTTGCTCTGTGCTCAGAGGTGCATTTCTTTCATCACCTTCATTATTCATGATGGTTCTGCAGCTATTCCTGTGCTGTGGGAATCCACTGCATTCATTAAATCTCATTTCATGAAACAGATGGACTGTGGCTGGAGTTTATCTGGAACACCTTCAAAGAGAAGAGAGATCTAACCAACTTGTAGGCTAATCTTAGGAGTTTTCCAAAGTGTGCAGCTCTATTGTGCAGGCAGAGTGCACACTCAGAGTGGATCTTGGTGTAACTGTCACTTACACTGTAGAGTTTCTACCTCAGAAGCACCTACACAGTGGAGCACAAAGCAGCTTGGATCCAAAAGTCTGAAGGCCTCAGCATCAGAGCAGGGATTCTTGTCCTGCTCCCATCCCAGCTCCTGTGTGGTGATGATGATGATGGTACCTCGCCATTAGAACAGAGCCCTGCACACAGTTGGCATGGTAAGCAGAATTGCTGCCATTTTGCTGTGTGAAGAGGATTTTTCCTTGAGAGGAACATCTCTGGCTAAGTTTTGGTTATCAAGCTCTCCTACTCTGCCACCATAGTTAATTTAAAAGGGTACTGCAGGAAGGAGACATTTGTGACAGTCTACCACATAATAAAACCATATTTGAGGCAGACAGATGGAGCTAAATGAACCAGGAGAAACTACAGCTCATTTAAAAAGGTCTGATGAGAGCATGAGAATAAAACAAGAAAAATAACCAGAAAAAAAAAGAGAGAGAAAAAAAAAATGCTTCTTCCAAGACAGGCTCAGTTCTCCAGTCTCATGGAACAGCTTCACCCCTGGGGAGGGGAGAAGGTTGAGGGGAGGTCTCTGAAATCCTGCTTATTTAAAGACTAAACAGCCTGTATTTCATAAATAATGGCATTGTGTCTGTATGAGTGACACAAGGCTGAATTTACCTCACAACTCTGTGGTCCTCTCTGCTCTCTGCCTCTCCACAGTCCCTGCTCCTCAGCCTCAACCCCCTGTTTCCCTACTGAGAGCCCTCCTGCTCCCACAGCACCTCCAGGGACTGATGCTGCCTGAGGAAAGCCTGCTGGGAGTGTGGCTCCTGGAGAGTTAGCACCATGGAGTACCCAAACATAACAAAAAAATACCAAAGTGCCAGGTGGGCACGTGGTGTAAGCTATAAACAGCTCCATTTTTCATTTCAGGTTGCTTTTAAACAAAAGTCTTTTTGAGTCAGTAGGTCAAATTTCATTCCCCAGAGTAATTCCCATGGCAGGAAGCTGAGAGCCATTGCTCAGAGTCCCTTCTCTGTACCTGTTCTCATACCAGCCTTGGGCCTAAATGGCCTCCTGAATAATTTAGAGCAAACTGGGGCATTTTTATGGCCCCTTGCAGCAGTTTTCCAGCTGCTCTGAGCAGCCACAGCCAGTCCGGGGCCTGCACCACACACACACAGATTGCTACTCAGGCTCCAAGCCAGGAATAAACCCATTTTTGCACATATTAATGTCTGTGATGTCAGCAAGCTCGATGAGAATTTTGCATAACTTTTTGATCACTTTTCTCACATTCACAGGCCTTGTGTTTTTCCAAGGCTTTCTCCCTGAGTTGATCCTGTTTTCGTTGCCTTCTAAGGGTGAGTCTTCATTTGTCTGCACCAAATAAGGGCCCTTTTGGAATTTCACCTCTGAAACCTGGACCCAGTCTCCTTTCTGTGCCCTCTCTGGGGTGTGTGCAGCTGGAAATGAAACCAGCCAGGCACATGCCATGCCAGTCCCAGCGTGGGAATTGTGTGAGCTGCCTGGTGTCTGGCAGCTCATCAGTCTTGCCAGGAGGCAGCTAATGTGCAGCATTGCCATCCAGGGGCAGGAGCTGCTTACAGCCTACCTTACATTCTTGCATGCTATTTATTTTTCATTTATGTGTGTCCTTAAACATCTTCCTCTGTCTGTTTGTTGGCTGATAAATCTAGCTGTTATAGTCTTAGTGTAGACATCATTTACACCTAGAAAAGCATATCTGGAAATACATTACCTTTAACTAGTGGGATCCATCACATCTGAGCTCCCATGTCTGATAGCCAAAAAGCTCCATTTCAGTGCAGAAGAAAAATCACTTCTGTCAAGGTAAACAGAATGCATTATCCCCCTTTAATAACCATTTTTAAGCATGCTTCTGTATTACTTTTTTTTTTTTTTCCCACAGCTGTATTGCAATAAGCCTTAGAGTAATTGCCAGTTCTTCTGTCTAATAGGTTCATTATTCTTTCTCCATAATTGTTGTGAAAGAAGCCTGGCTCCTGGTGCTGGGTGGTAGGAAACCCATCCGTGTGGTGTCCCTTGCTTCACTTCTAGAGCATGTAATGATCTGTATTTTACACTTCTAGATCAGTGAGTGTGATTTTTATTACTTAGATCTCACACTCCTCATAAGGGGTTGATTAAAACTTCATTTGAAATATATATTGCACACAGGTTTTATATAGACCACGTTTTCATAACTTCATTATCAAGCTATAATTTCTTTTTTTCAGTGATGAACAAAAACTTGCAGCATTTCCAATCAGTGTGTGCAGTATTTCACCTCTGCTGCCTCATACTTCATAGCAAAATTAATATGGCATGTTGGTAAAGACCTTTGATATACAGAAAATAGATATTTTTATATAAATACTTTTTAAGAGGAACATTTTTCTCAACCAGATTCCTTCTCCTATTGCAGACCATAACTCAAAGAAAGAAAAGAGGTCAGAAAAAAAACCAACAACTTGGTTTTGGGTTGGGATTTTTTTGGGTCTGGAGGTAGACTTTCCACAGAGGAAGGCAAAAAAAAAAACCCCTCACCATTTCTACTTCTAGTCTGCAGTTCCCAAAGACATCATTATCAAAGGAGAAAGTTGTTACCACGTCCTGTCTGTGTACATGACATTTACCTGCTTGTTATAATCATGTTTTCAGCACTGAGGTGCTGGGTAATTAATTCTGTCAGTGGCTGGCACTAGGCTGGAGATGCTGCTCAGATGCTCTGCTCTCGTGGGGGAGGTTGGGCTTTGTTGAGCAAAGCAGATGTGGGGAATTTCTCCTGGAAATGTCACTTTTACAGCTGCAGGTCTGCCTTTGCTCTCCTGGAAAAATGCACCAGCTAGGGATCTGTAAGAAAAAAAAATAATGTATTTTACAATGAGATTAGTGTTAACATAACTAGATAGTAAAACTAAAGAAATATCGAATTTTTGCTGTGTTTTCAGCTCCTTTGGTCATTGCTTAGAAGGAAATTTACCATATTCTGTACTCACAGCCCAAGCCAAAGCAGAGTTTGAGTCAGCAGATTATGAGGTGGTGAATTTCAGGCATTTCAATCAGATGTGCAACTCATATGGCTTGCAGAATGATTTATAACTTGGGTAATAAATACAGCTTGTATTTGACACAGGCTAGAAATAAATCCCCTTTACATTTTGCATTGCCATATTAGAAATATGGATAGAAATGGAAGGAGGAGGCAGAAAGGTGCAGCAGCAGCTTGGGCTGCTTTGTTTTCAGGTCAGCAATCAGTGTCTATTTAAAATAAAATAGACATTTATGAAATGAGATGCTTTGACTCCATTTTATTAAGGCGAAGGGAAGTTTTATTACCAGTGTTATGATGAAATGAAGGAAAATAGGGGTAGTGAGAGCTAAGCAAGCAGCTAAAAATCTGTTATATTAACCTAACAGTTCTTGACATTCTGTAAAGTCATTGAGGTGTGATGTTTTCATCCAGTTTCTGTGATAGTTAAATAAAGAAAAGCAAAATGTAGGTTTCATATATTATGTATATGTCCATTGCAGGAGACATAGATGGCTGAGTTTCTTTAGGACAGTGTAAAAGAATAAACATGTAAATTTTCTCTGTAAATTCCAGAGGATCACCAGCAAAATAATAGCAGAAATATCCCAAACTGCTTTAGAATAGAAACTTCTACAAGCCTTCTGAACTTCTCCCAGACTTGGTGAGAGAAATTTATTCAGTCCCTGCTTGCCAAGGTAATTCTTCAAAATATGGAATTTGTATTTTACTTACACTGTTTAGAGCAAGGGGGAGGCTGCTTTGGGTTGACATTATGGCAAATTCCACTGTTTCAAAATCTGCTTTTTAAAAACTGACCCATGAATTGCAAATCAACTGGGTCTTTTTATTCTCTGTTTCACTTTTGAGATGTATTGATAGTGATGAGTCACATAAAAAGAGCTTGCAAATGTAGGTAGTTACTGGAATTATTACAATTCCAGCAGTGGTTTGCCACAGCATGGGATAGAAATGTATTGATGGGGAAGATCTGTAAGGTCTGTGAATGGGAGCTCAGCCTGAAGAGGCAGAAAGCCCCCTTACCATGTTTATCCCACCTCACAGGCTTGAGGGGGGCTTGCCATAACTAAGCTGGACACAAAATGGTTGGAAAAATTGCATTTACAGTAAGATTTTTTCCTTTTTTGGACTGTTTCACAAGCTAAATGCATAACCTGTGTGGGAATTCCAGCAGGTCTTCATTCCACTGGCACAGGGTGCTTGGTAACAGGATGGATTGTACATCCAGATTAATAAGACAGTTTGAAAACAAGACACCTGCTAGAGGTAGGATGGAGCTCAGGGACATTCCTGCTAGAGAAGGATGGAGCTCAGGGACATTGCTGCTAGAGAAGGATGGAGTTCAGGATGATTCCTGCTAGAGAAGGATGGAGTTAAGGAGAGTGTCAGTGAAGCCTCCCCTTGCTGGTGTGCTGCTCAGAGAACTCACCATGCCCTTGTGCCTTGTCAGGGGCAGGCAGAGATGATTCATGGAGTCTGAGCCACCTTTAATAGCAGTTTTGCCCAGAGATCATCTTTCACTGCCTCCAGGAAAGCTTTGTGAAGAGCTCCTATTTTTCAAGCTTCCTGCTCCGAGTGGAGCCTGGTGCCTCGTTGCTGAGGTGCTTAATTGAGACAGAAAGTTAGATGGGAGTTAGACCACAGCCTGTCACATGCTCATAAAGCTCATTAAGGTGACATCCATTTCCTGGAGCCTCTCAGGGAAGTTCTGCTGCTGACACAGGGGGTTCCATTAATCCCCAGCAGGCCTGTGCCTTGCACTGGGCTCCAGAGGTCTCCTGCTGCTCTGGCCACCTTGGCTTTTTTGCCTTCCTTTTGTCACTTCTCCTCGGGCTGCTCTGTAGAACTGAACCATTCCACTTCTCCTCTGTCAAATATTTGCAGATATTATGATATTCCCTGTAGCCATCCCTTAGCAGCCTTAACTCACTTTACTCCTCCTCCAACAGCATCCTCTCTAAACACAACTAATCTCTCCAGGTTTTCTTAGGGATCTTGCTCTGCCCCCTGACACCTTTCCAGGAGCAGAGTGCCAGAAGCTGCACACAAATTCCCTGTGGTGTCTCCTCAGAGCCCCAGGAGGGAGATGAGCACCCCTGGGCTGGCAGACAGCACTGCCACAGCCCCGAGTGGCTCTTCTGCATGCTTCAGCTCTCCACTGGGAGATCTCATTTCCCATGCTTGGCTGTCTCCTTGGGCTCCCCACTACATCCTTCCTGTGGAATTCCAGTGCTTAGAAGCATAGCAAAGCCTGGCTTTGATTTTGGGAGGAAGAGTTTCATTCTTATTGTTTTTACTTGTATTTCTAACGTGCAGCATTTATCTGTTTTCATGTCATTTCTCTCTTTGATTAGAACGTAAAAGTGCCAAGGTTGTTATGAGATGATATATGCTGATGTAGGAAATACATAAAACAGGTATTTTCTGCTGCTATATCATATATATATGAGATATATATATGATATATATATGAAAGATAAATATATATGATATATCTATATCTTACTATATCTAGGAGCCCCTGCACGAAGGTGATGCTGGATGGGATGCTTTTCCACTGCCATTCTGGAGTGTGCAACACGAGTGTGACTGGAATAGTGACCTCCAGTGCTGCTGGGGCTCTGGGGAACCCTGTCCTGGGGGGCAGCTGTGTGGACAGGCAGTGAGGACAGGGTGAGGAGAGAGGGGAGATGGAACTGAGCTGGGGGTGCAGCTGAATGCAGTCTTGTGCTGAAGTCCCACTGCTGTTTGGGGTCTTATTTCCCTGGGGCTGCTTTCCCTGCTCCCACCCCTGGAGCAAAGCATCGCCAGCTCTCAGGGGGTCTGGCTCCAAAGAAACTCCTGAGCCACCACAGGGAAATGGTGGAGGATTTCCCCCCTGTACATTCCACCTTTGATAATTTCCCTCTCTTACAGACCAAACTGAAAGAAACCCAGCACAGAGTGCAGGCAGCTCAGACATCTCTTGGAATCATCCTCCTGATTATTTATTACCTGGTCTAATTGCCCATTAGTCTAATTTTTTTTTCTCCTTCTTCTTGATATCTTAACATTTTCTTTTATTCACTGTTTCCTCTGTAACTGAAATTACCTCAGTGCACATCCAGTTGCTGTTATCTTTGCCAAGCTCTGCTCCTTTCCATAGAACACTGCATTTCCAGAATATTCTCACTGCCCTTCACTCTTAAGAGCAGACATTTGGGAGGCTGTGCTGTCTGCCTGGCATTTTCCTTCCTTTATCAGCAGGATTATATTGTGTTCTGATACCCTTCAGGAGGCTGAGGCTTGCTTGCATTCTTGTATCAGGAAGCATCCTTGAACTTCAGTGTCTGCTGCTCTGTGAATCTATCCTTCATCATGCACTGAAGGGCTAATGGGCAGTGCCAGGGAGCATCCCTATCATCTAAAATCAGCTCCAAGTGTGAAAAGTTGTAGTTGTGAAAGTCAGAGCCACGAAGAACATCCTTTGTCTACAGTCTTTACTTCCATGACTCGTGAAATTGTCTTTTGTGTCATAATTTCCAGGTTTAGGTGAAACTCCAGGAGGCCAGTGTCTCTGGTGTCAGGTCTGTCCCTGCTTTCCCACCAGCCCCTGTAGTGCTGTCTGGACAGAAACTGGGTGCTGGGGAAGGTCTCGTGTGTCACCAGCCACTGCTGCAGCAATAAACCAGCTGCTCATTTGCACTGATTGAATAAGAGAGCTTTTGACAGACTTCTTGCCACGTTTGTGTTTGCTGGCCTTCTGGAAATGGGGATTTTACAGCTGCTGCAGCCTTCAGCTGTAGGACAGTAGCCACATTTTTAAACCATCAGCCTTGAAGATGCCCCTTGAACCTTTAGATTGATGGATGATATTAAGCTGTAGAAACATAAACAGGCTTCTCAGCCTTGCTGTATTGGCAGGTCTGTCTGCAGAAAGACTGCAATTCTGTCTGTAATTCTTGGACTTACAGCAAGGAAATAAGTGGCATGCTTAAATGAACTGCTGTATTTATTCTTTATCTATATTTATATTGTTAATATCTATTTATTTGCAGTGTCCTCGTTAGGAATCCCCTAACATGGGTTGTTCCAGTGCAGCCCCAGGGGTTACTGTGGCTCTGGCTTCAGGGAGTTCCCCAAGCCTCAGTCCCCTCTCTCTCAGCACTCTCAGCCATTCATTTTAGCTGCCCTTGTCTGTGCTCTCAGCCTGAGGCTGTCCAGCACCTGGGAATGAGATCCCAGGCAGAAAAAGGAGATTTAATTTGTGTTGAGCTGGGTGGTGAAACTGGGACAAGGAGCTGGCTGGGGAGGGACAGTTCTCTGTCCACCCTCACAGCTCTCTTGGACCTGCTCCTGCCAGACTGGGGATCCCACAGTGACTCTGCCAAGGAGCCAGGCACTCTGTAATTAGACAGGGGTGATTAATTTTGCTCGTCCTTGCTTTTAAACAGCCAGGTTCCCTCCCCAGGGCATGCTCTTGGCGTGCAGACAGCACCCACCCCAGTCAGAAACACCAGTTGCTGTCTCAGCCTTGCTGGTTGTGGCCACCCCACCTGCCTGTGGCAGCAGGAGGGGGATGCTGCCAAATGCAGCAGCTCAGCCATGGAGCTGATTCTGCAAACAAATGTTCTGTCACTGCCAGGAAGGTAGGACAGCAAAGCAGGGGCATGAGCAGCAAAACAGCCCGAGGGGCACTGGGTGCCTGCTAAAAACACAGCAAATGCTGGATGAAATACTGAGAGAGAGTGGTGAGAGCAGATAGGGGCTTGCAGTGAAGGGTTGGGGAAAGCTGTTTAGTAACCAATTAACCAAATGAGTGTGATGAAGCCTTCTGGTAAAAGGCAAGAGTATTTCCCTTCTGCTAGTCCCACATGAGCAAGCTTTGGAGAGTCTGAAGGTTATTGCAGTCACAGCATGGCAGGGCAAGAGGACACACTTCAGCACCTTTTCTGTGCAGGTCTTGAGGGAGAATATAGATCTTTAAAGGTCTAGCATTAGTTATTAAATACCTCCTTGGCTTTCACAAACTTCCTCTTAGCCAGTATATTACTATTCTTCCGTAAATCCTGTACCAAGCAGAACAGACTTTCCATTTTTCCAGGGCAGGTGAGAGGATTTGCCCCCCCCTGAAGCCAGGGAGGTGTCTGGAGTGGGGCTCTTGTGCAGCAGGCAGCTCAGAGCTGTCACACCAGGCTTCCTTGGAGGACTCCCATGTGCTGCAGCTGCTCCACAGGGTGCTGGAGGCCATCCACACGGATAAACCTGAGTCAGCTCCTCATGGCATCCCTCAGAGGGATGCTTGGCTGCACCTCTGTCCAGCCTGGGGCTGCTCTTGCAACCCTGAAGCTTACATCAGTCTGCCTCTGCTAAAGTCAGGAATAATTTTGCCATCAACTTGATGGTACTGGGAAAAAAAAAATAGATTTTATGTAGTGTATGTAGCTCTGACTCTTCTGATCACAGGGCTCTCTTGAGACGAGTTGAACCCACTCAGAACCAGTGCTGCTGCTATGGGTGTCAGCTACTGTGATGAATTCCTGAGGCATATGCCAAGCTCTGCATTCCCTTGTTAGCTTTTGGTCCTGCTCAGTGATTTTTATTCCAGTCCTAGGATTTCATGTGAATAAAAGGTGTTTGTGAGGCAGTGGGCATTGGTGTCAGAGTGGGCAGGAGCTTCACTGGCCCTGACATTTAATGAAGACCTCATCTGCCTACACAGATCAGCTCAGTTAATGGAAGACTCTGTTTATTTCTGAACAATAACATGAGCCAAGCAGATAGCAAGGTGAAAGAAAGAAAACATATCAACAGGAGTCTGAATGGCAACCAGAAGCTGCTGGGAGTGAAACCTTATCCCAGGATGCAGGAGCTGGCAGTGGCTGCTGCCAGCAGCTTCCACAAAGCAAAGCAGAGAGAGAAAGACTTTGTAAATTTACAAAGGAGTTGGGAGACCCCCTTAGATAACTGCCCCCCTCTGTGGGTAACTAACTACCCCCCTGCATGGAGCTGTCCCTGAGAAACCCAGCAGTGGGGCTGAAAACCAGCAAATGCCTGTTCTTCAGCACGGCCAAGTGTCAGCCATGGGGCTGCAGTGCAATGAGCTCTGTCCTGTGTAAATACAGATATTAATGGCTTGGAGCTGCTCAGAGCAGCAGCTGAACAGCAGAAGACAAAGCCAAGCAGCTCCAGGGCCTTCCACTGCCCACAGCAATATGCAGCTGAAGATGAACACTGTTCATTTCCATTCTGAGCTGAACTCCATCTCCAGTGCCATCAATATCATCAGTGCCATTACTGCGACTGCTGTGTGAGTTTGAGGCAATAACCATTAATTAGACCATTTTGCCCTCCTCCAACAACAGCCCCGGTGCTTCGGTTCCTAATGGAGTTTATCTTGCTGTGTTTTGATTTTGCTCAGAGCAGCATTTCTGAATTCTGAGTTACTGTAAGGTAATTGGAAATACAGCAAAGGTTATGGAATACCCTTCATACTTTGCTAGCTCATCTGCTGCACCACATTACTCACCAGCAGCATAAACAGCAGCTCCACGGTGAGGAATGCTGACATAAATAACAGCACCCAACAACCACAGTGGTCAGCCAGGTGAGCAGGATGGGCACTGTCAGACCAGAGCCAGGCAGCACAACCCACTTCAGGCTCTTCACCTCCACAGGCAAGAGCTGCTCATCCTCACAAGACCACTTAGACACAGGGGCTGTCCCTGTGCCCCTCTGCCCAGCTCTTTGTCAGCCTGCTCTCCAGTCCCCCCCTTGGTGCACAAGCAGCAGTAGGTTCACTTGCATTGCAGGAGCAGGGGTGCTGCAGGGAGCAATGCACAGCTGCCTCTGCTGCTGCTCCTGCCTCCTTCAGCCCTTGAGCACAGACAGGACAAGGAGCACACAGCTCTTATCTGGCTCTGGTCATCTGTCCTTTGTGTTTGCACAGCCCCCATCACCAGCAGAACTCAGCTGCTCTATTGCACCAAAAGGAGAGCAGAAGAACCCAGGGTGTCTCCCAAAGCCCAGCTCCTGGCTGCTGCAGCCACAGGAAGGTTGGAAAGCTTTCCAGGCACTCCCAGCAGCATTCAGACAGCTCTTTAGGGTAGCTGGGGGATGACACTTGTTGTGTTTCTGATCAGGCACAGCCCCCACTAACTCCTGCTGACTTCAGGAAGCTGCTTATTGCTGCAGATGATGGGAGTTCCTACCTGTGTGAAGCTTGGGGTCCAGATGTGCTGAGAGGCTTAACCAGATGTGTGCCCAGGGGAGCTGATAACCAGTGCTGCTGAGATGTCAGAGGAGGAACTCAAGGTGTCATGATGCAGTTTCCTTATCACTGGAGTTATCCTTGAAATGGAAGAGAACCACAGGGCCTTTCCTAATCTTTCTGTACCATCCTTATGGCCTCATCCCCTTGGAACACTTGATAGTCTTGACTCCCAGGAGTGGAACAGGCTGAAGTGAGCACACAGGGTACTTGGCAGCATCACACACTTGCAGTCCCAAAAATCTTTGGTTTTTTTGAGGTTCAGGGCAGGTTTTGCCTGAGAGGTTTGTGAGGTAGGCTGCTAGGCTTGAGGATTTAGCCCTGCATGTGTCTTTGTGCTCATCGGTATCTAAAATGCCATTATTGTGTTAGCAAAGCTGTGTGAGAACTTCCTGAGAACTGTCTCCCTTGGTTCTTAATGTCTACAGGATATTCTGTATGATAAATATTAATCATTTGCCAGGACATGGATGAATGCATTTTTATAATTATCAAAAGACAGACATACTGGTTTAGTGTTTAAAATTAATTATAGGAGGGAAACTAGCATTCCATCAGGGAATTACATTAACTCATCAGAGTGAGTTCATTTTGCCTTTCAGTTTACCTTTGTTAAACTTTATTTACTGATTTTGCATTGAACTTGGAAGCACTTGGTGAAATCTCAGTTTCTGCAGCTAGAGGGATTTCTTCCTAAGTGATTGATTTGATGTGTATTTAATTTACATCACCGTGTGTTAAACCTGTTAGCAGTTCATAAATACAGATCACTTAAGAAGGGAATACGAGTCATGGGTGTGCAAAAAGTTCCTCCTGTTCCACCATCGTGGTGTGAGGATGGAAAAGGAGTGTTTATGGATTTTAGGCTGGTGTCCCCCTCTGTTCACCACGTCACTAGAGTCTGACCCCTTCAGAACACTGAGCAAAACCCAGAAACAAACTGTGCAGCCTTCTGAGAATTCCTGGGGGTGTTCCCTTGACTCGGAGGTGATGAGCTTTACTTCTGTACATCACCCTGGTGGTCACAGCAGGGGGAACAGCCCATAATGCTCCCAAAGGAATTCTCCCTTTGGGAAAGGCAGGCTGGAGTAAAGCATGTTTCTCTGAAGCCCCCCTGTACCCTGTGCAGTTCCCAGGCTGGGGAGTTTCGGTGTGATGAGGAGCAAGAAACCCCCTGGGGGGGGGACTCAGGACCTGGAGAGCAGCAAGAAACCCCTTAGGGGGGGAATCAGGTCACTCCAGTCCAACAAAGCAGGCCAGCATTCCGAGGGCAGTTCTGCAAGCAGAGCTCTCAGCTCTAATGCATTCTATTTTCGAGTCTCCACACAACCTCCCCAGTCTTCTAAAGATTGCTTTGCTTCCATTAGCAAAGAACAGCCCTGCCAGCGTGCACCCTGGGCTGCTGTGCCTCCCAGGGCAGGGGTGGTGTCCTGCCATTAGCATGGGTGACACAGCCACGTTCCCAGCACAGCAAAGAGGAGCTGCCACTCACTCCCAGGAAAGCTTTCTCAGGGCCAGAGGATGCTGCTCCCCGGGGCTGGCATCATCCTTCATCTTAAAGAGGATATTAAATAAGCACTGCACATTCCTGCAGGTGAGCCTGCTGCACTAAACATCAAATAAACCCACGCATTGTTCAGGATGAATTATTTTACTGCTTACACTAGGAGTCAATTGGCCAATAACTTTGGCAATTTGTTAATACCTGCATTTAGGAACACAGGGGATGCTGTAACCCACGTTCCCCTCGGCTCAGGCTGTTTCATGCTGCCACAATCAGCACCCTGCAAAGGATCTGCTGGTCAGCACCTGCTTTGCATAATGTAGTGTTCAGAAGACTCCCCAAACAGCCACCATCAGCTTGGCAAAACAAAGCAAAGCTGCTCCCTTGTTGAAATGTGAGGGCTAACCCTGTCTAACGACGATGAGATTTATGAACAATTCAGTAGCAGTAGACTAGAAAGGTCAGCCCACGTGTACACAGACTAAGCAGCTTTGGGTGAGATGAGAGATAAGATGAAGATCCAGCTTAGATTCAGAGCTGCATTTCCCACAGCACAGCGTGCTTAGGAGCAGCATCCCCACAGAAAGAGCTGGGGTGGGGTCAGGGAATATCCTACATGGACCCTGAGCTGGAAGCAGGGGAGGCTGAGATGCCATTTCCCTCTGCACCACTTTATTAAGATTTAGAAGTTATCTCTCCCTTATGCTTGGTGTGGTCAGAGAGCATTTCCCCGTGAGCTGCTTTCCACTGCCTCTGCTAAATCCTAATTAGCTGCCTTGAAAGGCAGCAGCCCAGGGCAGCCTTGAGCCCCCAGAGCTTGCTTTTGTGTTGCTGGGACTGAAACTCTGCACGTTGGACTTAATGCCTTCCTGAAGATCTCTTTTGACTTCCTGACTGTCTGTGATGGTGTCTCGGGCCCTGTTTATCCCTGACATGCTCCCCTGCATCTGCATCTGCTGCACAGACTTTCTGCCCCCCTCTAATCCCTTCCTCCCTCACCTCCCAGCAAGCCAAGCTGTGACCAGGGCACTCTCCATTCTGCGTGTGAGTTCCCAACACCCAGGCTGTGAAAATACAACCTGCAGTGCTGCATTTCTAATTAAGCAGCAAGACAAGCCAGAGAGAAGTAGCTGTGCTAGCACTCACCCAGTGCTCTGCTGAAAAGCAGCTTGCCAAGCAGATGCCACCTGAGCCAGGAACATCCTGGGGTTCTGCATGGATTGGGTAAATACCTGGTGATGCAAGGGGTGGAAAGGAGTAGCCAAGAAGGAACCAGTCCAGCTACTCAAGGGATGGACAAGGAACAGTTTAAAAAAAAAAAAGAAAATGAGTGCAAATGAGTGGAGGTGCTTCTGGCTGAAGATGGGTGAGGGATTGGGTGCTTGTATCAGGTGCTGGTTGGAGGTGTAAGGTGTGCACAGTCAGTACAGGGTGGTGTGAAGGTGCTGCAGCCATCAGGGGCTCCTTCTGCTTCAGCCCTGCATAGTTTGGTGCAGATCTTGAGCCTTGCTGATGCAAAGCTGGGCAGAGAAAGGCAACGAGGATCCTAAAGAACCTGACAAAGTCAGTAGTTTAAAATGACTGAGCCACCTGCACAAACAAAACTGGCAGGTAATTCCTAAGTGAGGGGAGAAGGAATTAAGTCCAACACTGTCCACACTTGCTCACCAGCAGGATGCCAAATTATACACCAAAAATACCTCCAAAATCAAGATGTGCTCTGGCATTCCCAGCTCCACCTGCCACGCTGATGCTGCTCAGGAGCTGAGAAGCTCCAGTTTACCAGTGGCAGAAACTGAGCTGGCCAAGTGGAGCAGCCCGTGGACAGAGAAGCAGCAGCAGGGAACTCATACAATGGGCAGGAACAGCTTGTGTCACCTTACCACCTCTTCCTTTGACATCTCCATTTATGGCCTAAACCATAAATGGCCTAAGGCCTCGTTTATTTGAGCTCTGGACAGAAAGAGCACATGCCCTGCAGAGCTTAGCTGCACATCCAGCCTCTGGTCACAAGGAAAACTCAAACCTTACAGAATCGGGGGGCTTTTGACACCAAAATTAGATACCCTGAGGAAAAAACCCCACTATTCTAGACAAAGAAGGCATCACACTAATCCTTTCTAAACTGAAATAAATTATAAAAAGGAAAAAGAAAGCAATTAGATAACTATGAATGTTTGATTGGAATGCTTTGGTGTGGAGAAATCCAGGCCTTGGGCCTCTGCCCTGATGCCTAAGGAAGAGAAATTCCTGTCTAGAGCCATGGTTTGAGGATGCTGGTAGGGAAACCTCTCCTGAATCAAACAGGGGCTCGTTTTCTGTATTTGAGTGACAAATATCACTAATATGGCAGCTCACTGCACATGAGCTGGCTTGCTGCTCTGAATTTGCATCTGTGCCCCTGTGGTGATCTGGTGTGTGAGCAGCAGGGCTTCTGGAAACCTGCAGAGAGCAGTGGCTGGTACCCAGGGCAGCTCCCTGCAGCCTGCCCACTGGAGGGCTTCCCTGGGCTCGGTGCCTGTGTTTGACTTTCTTGCCTGGTTTAACTTTCCCCTCACACTGATTAGAACGAAGGGCAGTGCTCCACGCAGATGAGCCCACTCAGATGAGCTAGACAGATTGCTTCTGAAACATCCAATACCTTTATTTATGCTTCCTAGATTGGGGAGAGGACTAAGAAATGGAAAAGAAGAAAAAAAAAACCCAACAAAACAGCAGAATCAGCAGATCTTATCTCCCTATTTCCCCCTTCTCTTTTCATTTGCACTTCTATTTCCATGCAATATTTCATTTTTTTACGCATCTATCACTGTCTGCTTCAGTCAGAAGTTCAAAGGCATCCTGCTTCCACAGAGGGGAGACTAGTGACTGATCTGTAATATTATTTCTGCCTTTTTTGACCAATCCTCGATGCACATTTCTGGTTTTGAAGAGCATTTCACGAGTCACTGGGCAGTTTGAAAACTCCCCAGTGTTAGCTCATTCCTTTGCTGTATGTTTGCCACTGGCCCGTGTTTGTGATGCAAAACGCAGCCCTTTCAGGAAAAAAGAGGTTAAAATTTCATACAGGCATAAATAATCCAGCAACACATGGAGGTGACATCAGCCTGTGATGTATTTCATTTCCTGCACGCCTTTGACTGCCCCTCTGTCTGTTAATCCACACAAACTTCCATCATATCCCAGCCTCCTTACCACCTCGAGTCCCATTTTCCTAGCTAGTCAGTGGAAAAAGTGGCAATGGAAATGACAAGATGATGCAACTTCAACAGGAATCACTTTTAAATCAGCTTTATATTTTGGACAAATATTTTCTCATGGTTAGCCACCAGTCTTTGTAACTCAGATTCTTCATTTCAAAGGCATAAGGGTATCAAAGCGGTCCTGGTACAATTAACCTCCCTCCTCCCATCTAGTTGGAGCTGTTCTATCTCCAAGATTTTTCTGGATGGACTTGAGGATGTTCTGTGTGTTGACTCGTTTCCAAGTGGATTAAATGCTTATGAGTTCAGCCTCTGCTCTCCTCCTCGTGAGGACAGACAGAAAACTGTCTACATAGACTCCTGCAGTGTTAAAAAACAAACCTCCAGACAGCCACAACCATTCATTCACAGGAATTTAAAATTAAATTAAATAGCTGGGCTGTTTTCCAGCCGGTTTCTGAAGTTCCCATGCTTACACACAAAACCCTCCCTAGGATTTCCACTGCTGTGTTTATTTCAGTGAGCTTCGGGCTGCCAAGAACGCTGTCTGTGACCATCACGGCAGTCTAATTAAACACTTGACGAGCAGAGAGCCGGGCTCTGAGGCTTACCGTGGAACAGCAGCAAGCTGTGGAGGGCGGTGAGACTGCTTTAGGGCTGGCGAGGATGAGGAGGGTGTTTCGTTCCCTTTGGTCACTGCCCTCAGTTTCACGCGTTGCCGGAGCGCTGCCGGAGCGCTGCCGGCTGGAGGAATGACACACAAGTGATGCGATGTGATGTGAGGGTCCTGCCCCGCTGCTGGAGGGAGGGAGGGAGAGAAGGAAGGAGGGAGGGAGAGGAGGAGGGAGGGAGGGAGAGGAAGAGGGAGGGAGGGAGAGGAGGAGGAAGAGGAGGAGGGAGGGCGGGAGGGAGCCGCGGCCGCCGCTCGGTGCCCGGGTCCGCTCCCCGCCGCTCGCCGCCCCCTCCCCTTGTTCGGCGTCCGAGCAGCGCGGCCGGAGGGGCGGGAGGCAGAAGTTTCACCGCCACCTGCCCCGGAGCCGCCGCTGCGCCGGCAGGAGGCGGAGCCGGAGCGGGCGGGGCAGCCGAGGACCCGGCTCTGGCGGGCGGCGAGGGTCCGGCTGCGGCTCCCCGGCCGAGCCATGGCTGCGGCGAGCCCGCCATGCCCAGCCTAGCGGGGAGCGGCAGCGCTGCCGGCCGACAGACGCACAGCATGAAGAGCCTGGTGGGGAGCGCGTCGCGGAGACGAGAGGAGCGGGGAGATGATGAGAGGAGCGGGGAGAGATGAGAGGAGCGGGGAGAGAAGAGAGGAGCGGGGAGAGGAGATGATAGAAGCGGGGAGATGAGAGGAGCGGGAAGATGAGAGGAGCGGGGAGATGAGAGGAGCGGAGCGGGGAGAGGAGATGAGCGGAGCGGAGCGGAGAGAAGCGGGGAGGCGATGAGCGGAGCGGGGAGAGGAGAGGAGCGAGGAGAGGAGATGAGAGAAGCGGGGAAAGGAGGTGAGCGCAGCGGGGAAAGGAGGTGAACGGAGCGGGGAGAGGAGATGAACGGAGCGGGGAGAGGAGCGGGGCTGCCCGGGCACCCAGCACCAGACTCATC
This sequence comes from Ceyx cyanopectus, assembly GCA_013401355.1. Classification (NCBI taxonomy): domain Eukaryota; kingdom Metazoa; phylum Chordata; class Aves; order Coraciiformes; family Alcedinidae; genus Ceyx; species Ceyx cyanopectus. Next base: position 26,003 of record VYZU01019493.1, on the reverse strand, counting down.
CTCGGCTCTCCGGGGTCGCCTGGGGGGAACAAACCCCGGCGGCGGCGGCGAAGAACTTTGCGCCGCTTTCTCTGATGCGCCTGCCCGCGGCTCCGGGGCTTGGTGTGCGTGTGTGTGCGGGGTCGGGAGCGTGCAGCGAGCCGGGCGGCGGGGAGGAGGAGGCTGGAGGTGGCGGCGTGAGCGGGGAGCGCTCCGAGCCCCAGCGCTCGTTACCACGCGCGAATGAGATGCCCGGGGGGGCGGCTGCGTGGGAAGGAGAGGCGAGGAATCGGGGCAGGAGGAGCGGGGGGGATGCCTCTCAGTCCTCACACTTCGGCCGGGTCTCTGGCGACGTGCAAGTTGCGGGGAGCGGTGCGGGGCTGGGTGCACACACCGCTGAGCCGCCTCTCTCTTGTCTCCCCCAGCGCCACGGGCTGGCCGTCTGCCTGGCTCTCACCACCATGTGCACCAGCTTGTTGCTCATGTACGGCGGCATCGGCGGCATCGGCGGGGGCCACCCGGAGCCGCGGCGGCAGCAGCAGCAGCAGCAGGTGGCGGCGGTACCCAGCCGCCCGCCGGGACACGGCCAGCACCGCCCGCCCATCCCCGTCGGGGCCGGACTCCTGGACGGCTACATCAGCGTCCTGGAGCACAAGGTGAGTCTCCGGCCGCGGGACCGTCCCTTTCACCGGGGATCGACCCCCGCACCTGCCACGCGCTCCTCTTGTCCTCGGTGAGATGCCCTGCGTGGGATTTGGTGCCCGGGCTGCTCGCTGTCGGGTTCGGCTTCTGCGGCCCCGGGTGAGATGCCCGGGGTGGGATTTGGTGCCCGGGCTGCTCGCTGTCGGGTTCGGCTTCTGCGGCCCTGGGTGAGATGCCCGGGTGGGATCGCGGTGCCCGGGCTGCTCGCTGTCGGGTTCGGCGTTTGCAGCCCCGGGTGGGATTTGATGCCCGGGCTGCTCGCTGTCGGGTTCGGCGTCTGCAGCCCTCGGGTGCCGTCGCTCCGGGCCCCGAGCGTGGGTTAAGGGGTCAGGAGCCCGTGTCCAGCCTGCGGTTGGCTTTGTGGGGTGTTCTTCATCTCCTGCCTCGCCCGGGGGAAGATGTGAGCCGAGGTGTTTTGTTTGTGGCGTTGGACGCTGGCGGTACGCTGAAATGTTATGTTTGTGGTGGTACAGGGAAGGGTTAAAGGAGGAAGTTTAGTTACTGGAAGGGAAAGTCAATAGGTAGGTGTTTATTCTTAGCTCGTTTTGTCTGGGGAAACCGCAGAGAAGTGCATCTCCTCCACGGATGACCTTTTCATCCTCCTCCTCCTGGGAGGCACAACTTGTCAGCCGTAGTCTTCACTGCAGGAAGCGGGGGCACCTCTTTGAACAGAATGCTGTCCCTCCCCTTGACATGGGAATTACAGGGCTGGGCTGGCAGGCTGCAGTACCCACTCACCAGAGACGGCAGCTGAGCTCCCTGCCTCCCAGGACAGCTGAGACGACACCAAGTGAGCAAGGAGGCACAGCCACGCTGAAGAGATTCTTGGCTTCAGCAGTTTCTCAGGAGGCAGGCTCCCCTGCTTCTTGTGCAGTGTTCAGTTTGTTGTGCTACCTGGAAACTCCGAGGGCCTCCTACACAGCCGGGTGATGTTTGGTACACACTCCTTGCACTAAAACATGCTGGAAAAACAAACTGGGAAGGGAGGGTTTCTCGTGTTGTCACATCCAGACTGGCAGCTTTCTGAAAGACACAGTGTCAGGCAAGTTCCTGGGCTATGTGGAGACTGGTGGTTTGATGTGCTGAGATTTCTATTGTTCTGCTGGCTTCACTCTGTGCAAGAGTTCTCTGAAGGGCTCTTAACGCAGAAAAACAGCTCCTGATGGTCCCTTGTAGCTGTTTGCTTTCTTGCACAGCTCTGCTGGAAACTGAAATAGAAGCAGCAGGTTTGGCCATGGGCTGTCTGCTGCTCCCTCCTGATTCTGCCCTTCTGTGGCTGCTGTTGAGCAGACACAATTAATTCTTCTAAGCACTAATCAATGAAAAGACCTCTGTGGGTTTTTAAGGGTATATATGTGTTACCCTCTGACACTGGTAACCCCTTACATTGGTTTCTCCTCACTCCCAAGTGTCTCTTACTAATGGAGCATACATCCAATCCCCATTCTGTGTTTATTATTTTCCAGGGTAACTAGTGTTTCCCTGTGTTTTGGAGAAGGCTGATCCTCTGGCTTTGTAATACATCCCCAAACCCACTGAAGCAGAATGATGGCCACACAAACTCCCCCCTAACTGTGATTGCAGTGTGGGCACTGGCAGACACGGGAGCTGGACGTGTCCTGTGGCACTGCAGACAGTTCTCCTCAGGGACAGCACTGAACAGTTGTCCACGTTGTGAAATTCCATGTATTACAAATGGCTGTCACTGCTCTCAGTGCAGCTCATTTGGCAGGGCTGGGTGATCATGCCTGCAGACTGCCAGAAAATCAAGTTACTAAAGTACCAGCGATTCTGAAACGTAGCTGCAATATTGCCATTACCAATTATTGTCTTCCATTTATTTTTTTATCCAGTAAGAATTGCGGCTTGCCAAGGTACTTAGGCAGTCTCTGAGCATACAGCTAAACCATAGAATATTATCTTTACTGACCTGAGGAGCCTTTTTTTTGCACGAGCCTCTTGTCACTTGGTCAGATTTGTGGCCAAGATCCGTGTTTTGTTTCTTGGTGCTTTGCCTTCATGGTTTCTGCATCCCCTCTTCCCCCCACTCGAGCAGAGGAGACCAGAACCCAATTTCTAGCAGTTGAGCAGTGCAAACTGTCTTCTTGTTGAACTCTCAAAAGAAGAGAACTCAGGACTGTGCTGTGTCGGTGTCACCCTGCTAGCAAGAGATCCCAGTGCTGATATTTCCAAAGCAAGGAAATTCCAAAGCAAGGAAATTCCAAAGCAAGGAAATTCCAAAGCAAGGAATATTCCAAACCAGCAAGGACTTTGCCTCTCAGAAAATATTAGCAACATACCAAAACCAACTTTGGAGGCAGAACGTATGATTTCTTTTGGAACCTCATTTAAATACCTTGAGAGCATTGAGATCAACGTGATGGTTTAGGTGATCACAATGGTTTCTTAATTTATGGTAATGTAAATTGTCGTATGCAAAGAAATCCCTCTGATCCCTTTCCACGATGCAGATCAGAGAACAGGGTGGTTAATGGAGTGTTGGAGGAAAAGCCATTCTGCAGACAGGGCTACGTTCTGTATTATTTTCATAAGCATTAGTAGAAAGATTGTGGAGTATTTATTGTTTTGCTGTTTAGGCTCAGCCATGAGCGCTCAGCCGCTCTGCGCGGGAACGCCGCCAGGGGGAGACTCTGCGCTGAGGAAGCGGCGCCGGGCCGAGCGGAGGCTGCGGAGCCCCCTCAGAGCCCCTCAGAGCCCCTGAGATCCCCTCAGAGTCCCCTCGGAGTCCCCTCAGATCCCCTGAGAGTCCCCTGAGAGCCCCCTGAGAGCCCCTCAGAGTCCCCTCAGAGCACCTGAGATCCCCTCAGAGTCCCCTCGGAGTCCCCTCGGAGTCCCCTCGGAGTCCCCTCGGAGTCCCCTCAGAGCCCCCTCAGAGCCCCCTCAGAGTCCCCTCAGAGTCCCCTCAGAGTCCCCTCAGAGTCCCCTCGGAGCCCCCTCAGAGTCCCCTCGGAGCCCCCTCAGATAATGGAGCTGAACATCCAGAGATGCAGGGCAGGCCGTTGATTTACCAGGGTCACAGGGTGTCAGGGCTTGGAAGGGACCCTGGAGATCTCTGAGTCCTGCCCGAGCAGCCCCATGGAATAGAATCTCATCCAGCACAGGGCACAGGAACCAGCCAGGGGGGCTGGAAACCCTCCACAACCTCTCTGGGGAGCCCCTGCCAGGCTCTGGGACCCTCCCAGTGCAGAAGTTCCTCCTCATGCTGAGGTGGCACCTCCTGTGCTCCAGCTTCCACCCATCCCCTTGTCCCACCACAGGGCACAGTGAGCAGAGGCTGCCCCTCCTCTTGACACTCAGCTCTGGGTATCCATGGATTCCATCCCCTCTCAGGCTGCTCTGCTCCAGACAAAAGACCCCAGGGCTCTCAGCCTTTCCTCAGCAGACCCCTGTTCAGCCCCTGCAGCATCCTTGGAGCCTCCACTGGACTGTCTGGAGCAGATCCTTGTCCCTCTGGAGCTGGGGTCCAGAACTGGCTGCAATATTCCAGGGGAGGTCTCAGCAGGGCAGAGCAGAGGGGCAGCAGAACCTCCCTGGACCTGCTGGACACTCTTCTCCTGATGCCCCCCAGAAGCCCCTCAGCTCCCTGCTGCTTCAAGGACTTTCCTAAAAAGCACACAGGTATCATTAACTATTCAGACATCCCTGAAAATGGAAAGAGAGTTGGTATGCATCTAATAGATGGCATTATCCATTCAGTCGTGTAACCCACCCAGCCCCAAACTGCTCTGAGCATGTCCTGGCTCTGGGGAAGATAAGGGGGAGTAAGTGGTCATCATGCTGAAAACAAAACGCTGGAGTTTGTGCCAGGTGAGGATCTTGCCCCGTGTGTTTGGTGACATTCAGTGATGCAGCTTTTTCCTGTCACAGCAGCTGAAACAAAAAGATTATTTCAGACACGGTGTCACAAAGTCTTGATGATTGATTTCGGTGCACACACGAGTGGTAGGTAGATGTTGGGTCAAGACAGCTAATGCAGAATTGTGTTTTAATTTCCTCCCCTTTTCAAAACCTCCCATCTTGCAGTAATATCTGATACTGTGAAATTGGTCATAATATGTTATCTTGATTTTACAACTGCCTTAAACAAGTTGTGGGCTGCTTGCTTTTTTTTTTTGTCGTAGAAGAAAAATTGAAGCAGCGTGATGTTTTTATTTATTTTGTGCTTCTCTTCTTTGATCAATTCTGGATTGTAGCCTTTCTCCTGAATTGTGAAGGATGAGTAAATACACACTCTTTCCTGCTTTATGAATATCCCATACATCATCTTTTAATAAGGGGGTGCTGTCTGTTTCCCTTGGCTGCTTCCTTATCTTCCTTTGTCAACGTGCAGAATTCTTCATTCTCTGGATAAACAGAACACTGCCAGGCAGGGAATTGGTAACTCTTTTGTCTGCTGGTGACATTGGCCTGTCTCTCAGGCAAACACCCCCTTTTTTACTTTATTTTATTTATTTTATTTCATTTTATTTATTTGATTTCCTTTTTTCATCATCAGTTTCAATGAGCACACTTCTATTTCTGGTGTGTGCTGGAATACATTACTCTCAATAACCATTTAAAGTTCCCATATTGTGCACTTTTTTCAGAGTCTTTCACTGGGAGCATTTCAGGCTATTTTTGTCTTCCTGTGGAGACAAAGTGTTCTTAGGAAGAGTTTTAATCCTTGGTGGAAGCAAGGCTGAACTAAATGAGATTTTCAATGACAGGAAATGTAATTTTTGTTCACAGCTGATGGGAATCTCTCCGTAGAGATCCCTGAATTGTCCCTTTCTGGCTCTCCTGGGGCTGGATCTGGTGTCACCCGAAGCAGGTGATACCTCAGAGCAGTTTCCCCTTCCCAGTGACCTTCCTGGTTCCACCTGCCCTGCTCAGAAACCCCCCTGGGCACAGCCCTGCTGCTGGGTGGNAGGAACTGGGCGAGTGCTGCCCTCCACGCAGCCAAAAACATGGGCAGCAGTGGCCTTGGCATCTGATCTGCCTGCAGCAGTTGAGGTGCCACCACAGGGAAGGGGGGGAGGGTGATTAGGGGGGAGGGTGATTAGCCCCTCGTTTGCTTCTCTGCTGACAAACAAGGCTGCCAGTTCTGAGCACCTGTCAGTCACAGCACGACCGCTAACGCTGACTGAACCTGTACAAAACAGCTCCCACTTTTAACAACTTCTCCCCTTCTAGTCAACTTTGACTCATCATCCTTGAGGTAGACGACCAGATATTCTAACACACTTTCCCTGCACCTTTCAGTATCACAAATTTCAAGTAAAAAGTATCTGTTTTCAAGCACTGTAGCTTGAAATTTCACTTTTGCCTACGGCATCATCCATATTGTATCATGTCTGGAATGAGATTTTCTGTATGACATTGAATGCTTTACATTTTCAAAGCACATCCCAAAAAAGTCAGCTAAATGAGGATTGCATTAAACCCTATGAATCATAGTATATGATTATATAATATATATATCTATATAGTTTTATGGCCAAGTTACAAGCCCCTGAGAACAGAGTTTATGCAGAAACACTGGCACCAATTACTCTAGTGGATGCAGCTTTATTTAGATGTAATTAGCATAAGAAGCACCTGAAAATATTTGTATTTTCTGTTTATAATAGATTAACTCTTTGGATATTTTCATAACTATAATAAGAATATATTTGTTAACCTTAACATCCACTGTGGAAAGATTATATTTACACACAAATACATGAAGACTTGATAGTGAAAGAGCAAGAAAGGAAGAAAAGAAGGTGCCTGATCCTGTACCCTTATATACATGGGTAGTGCCTTTTAATCAACTCCTGTGAGTATGGATCCCACGTTTGAACAACAGCTACAGGCTCAGGTGCATAATGTTTGATGTATATATGATCTGGACAAAGTACTAAACTACTCTTTACAAATACATTCTACAGTAACTGTGTCTATGGGCTCTGGCATCCAGCCCTGAGAGAAACACAAAACCTGTCCCCTGCACTTTGTACGACCTACCAGATGGGGCTCATGTCTAGAAGTAGCTGCTTTTCCAACCCCAGAGCAAAATGCACCTGTCTGCCTAGCACAGGATCTACCCCTCCAGTGCCCCAGCACCAACAGTTGCTCTGTCACTGCTTGGAACACTGGCAACTGAGTCCTGAAACAGCAAGTCAGCTCCAAGTGCCAAACAGGCCAAAACCCCATGCAAAACAGATTCCAGTTTGTCACCCAAGGTGTGTTTTTAGCCCATCCGTAGCCTCGGGGCTCTCCAGCCCCACAGGAGTCCTGTGCCACACCACTGAGAGTTTCCTGACACCCCTGCAGAGCACAAGTACAGCCTCCAGGCGTGTACAACCACAGTTCTCAGCCTTCCACACCCCACCCTGCTCACTACTTACACTTTGCTCATTAGCCCCCACGTCTTCAGCACAGTTAACCAAAAAGGCCATTTGTCAGCCTCTGGCTGCTGTGCAGCAGCCTGGTGTGATGGATGACCTTGGGGATCGGGCTTTCAAAGTTTGAAATGAGACCCTGAATAAGATCACAGAGCACAATTTAATCAGCTAAGTCACCATCTATGACAAAGCTGCTGTTTTCACCAGGCATGTGCTTAGCAAAGATTTTAATTGCTTCATTATAGAAAATCATGTTTGAGAATGAAGCTAAGAGGGTGTTTTTTTTCCTTGCTTGCAGCGTGTCTGTTTCTGTGTACCTAAGTGATTCCATTTGTAATGTTTGTGTGTTGTTTTCTGGTATTCTTACCATGTGCATTTCCTTGGGAATGTTGGCAGCTGTGTATCTGAGGAGGGACTTTTGCTGATGGGATCCTTCGTGTTACTCTCACCTTCTGTCATCATATTGTATTAATAGATTTAATTTCCATGTGTCTTTTAATGTTCATGAGTAGCCCAAAGCCCTGAACAAGTGGAACCAAAGCTGTGCTGAGCCTGCTCTGTGCCTGGGCAGCAGTGCAGACCAGCTCTAGCTTTAGGACTAGCTCTAGGACTAGCTCTAGCCCAGCCACACACCCTGTGCACACTTCCCTTCAGATCCAGTCTGGATGTGAGGCAATTCCCAGAAACCAGTCTGGGAATCTCACCTTGGTGTGGAATACAGAGGGTGTGTTGGCAGCACCTAACTGCAGCTCAGCTTCTGTGAACACCAGACAGGACCACGGTGCTGGTATCAGTGCTCCCAGACACCTCTAGGATGAAGTGATTGATGATGAGATGCATCAGCTTTATTAAAGTTTCTCAGGAATGATATTTTATAATTACTTTGCTTCCTGGGGGCATTTTTCAGCGTGTTAGGAAGGTGGCATCTCCTATTTGTAGTGCATCATGTGAAAAAAATTGGTTTTACATGACAATTAGTGTCGTAGCATATGAACTTTCAGGTGTGATGGCTCATTTTCACAGTCTGGAGCAAAGGAGAAAAGACTAATTTCACCCGAGGGTGCAAGGGGGGATCTCAGCAGTGTCACACTGAGTTCAGGGACCAGGTCACTGGAGTTCTCAGGACCTGCTGTAATGGAGAGCATTTTCCCCTTGTGCTTCCCAAACCCAGTGCCTCTGCTTGTGTTTGTACTGGAACTGCTTTTAGTGTGCCAGTCTCTGCAAAGCACTGAGACTTTGCCATTGGAAAGGAAAATCATCTTGAAAAATATCTTTATAGTCAGTTTTCTAGGTGGTGCTTTGTTTTGGGTTAGACAGTGTTTATGGAAGTTGTGCTCCTGTGCAGAAACACTCTTTCAGGAATTTTATGGTGCCTTGAGGATGAAGTTGAGCTCCTTTCTGGAGCCTGTTGGGATGGCAGGACTGTTACTCCTTAACTCTCAGAATCTGGTTGGTTTCTTCTTCAGACTACGTCCCAGTGTGGATCAACTCTCAGCATTTACACCTTCATCCTTCTGGCACAGAGCAATCAAGAAAAGAGAAGCTGTGTTAGACATTTCTGTGAGAACATTGCATCAAGACAGAAACTTGAGAACACTGAAGTGATGAAAATGAGACGTGCAGTGGGTGACAGCTCCTTGGGAGAGGGACAGGGGAGATCCTGTGAAACCCAATGTGTCCTAATTCAAATTCCACGGAGTTGTCTACAGAATGTTCATGTTTTAGTACATCAGTAATTACTCTCACAATTCCCTTCCAAATTACAGCATTGTCACAAAAGAAGAAATGTGCTGTAATTGCATCATATTTAGACAAGGCAGGAGGAAAAATGAGAATAATGGGGCAAAGGCTGTGCACCATCATACACGTTCTGAGCAAGAATGGGAGTTAAATACATTGTGGAAGATTAAAGGCAGTGTTTTAGCCCCAAGAGGGGCTGAAGCTGGCAGTGAGGAGCTGCAGGATTGCTCTGTGGGTTCACAGTTCACCTGGTGTCTGTACCATGGGTTATTTTATATTGTGCATTTGGGCTTATATGACATTGTATTAAAAATATCTTCTGTTTAACAATCAAACACATGGAATTCAGTGATGTAGAGAAGAATCATGGTAGTGTATCTCAGTTCTCTCTCCATATTCAGGTACTCCTGTCAGCTCTAAATCCGAGGCCATGGAGAAGAGCACTTGGATGTAGTAAAGAGGGTAGGAAAGCATCTGTCTGATGAGGGAAGGGTGAGGCTGAAGTTTCAACTAAGTCAGTAAGCACAGAGCAGCTGTGAGGTGCTTTCAGACAGGCAAGGAGACAGTCCTGCTCACATGATGGACCTGGCACTGGCACAGCTCTGCCTGCAGAGCTTCGAGCCTGGAGGTGAAGAATGGATCCCTGTCATGACTCTTGTTTTCAAGATGAAAGATTGTAGTGATAATTCCACTACAAACTAGGCAGCCCCTGGGTTCCAGGTGATCCACAGGCTGCTGCTGCTGTTCAGACTGAAAGGCAGCAGGCTCTGTTTGCTTGGGGATTCTCTTATTTCTGGCTGGGAGGATGCTGAGTTCAGTTCCCTGCTGTCCCCACACTTGCTGCATGCCTGTGGCTGCCCAGGGAAAGGCTGGAAATTCACTTGTTGAAGGAGGCCATGGCACGGGACAGAGCTCCTCTGGCTGCACAGGTAGGAGGCTCTGCTGCTGGGAACTCCATGGCTTTGGAGGGACTAGGGAGAGGACAGCAGGGGCAGGGTTTGCTCACTGATAAATCAGTTGGGATTTGCATTTCAGAATGGTTAATCATCTTCCTTGGAGTACAAGTGAAGTTCTGGATGGGATATGGGGTGGGATACAGGTGGTGCATGGTGGGTTTGGTTTAGAAAGAGAAAAGGTTTGTGCTTTGAAGCCCAGTGATGACAACATAAACCATCTTTTAGTGATATTGTAGCTGCCTTCAAAACTATTTTGAGAGGGCAGTGCTAAAGTGGAACATAATGAAGCATTTCTTCTGCAGGCAGAGAAACGATCTCCTTGGTGGTCTTTTAGTACAGGTGAAATCCTCTACTGGAAGAACAATAGTCCCAGAAATGCAGTTGTTCTTTCTGCATCATCTAAGTGTGGCTTTTTTTTTTTTCTCATCTGTGCTGTTTCCTCAGCTGTCCCTGCATCTCAGTGCAGTCTGTTGCTGTGCATGCAGATGAACTGCACAGGGAGAGCTGTGCTCTGAGGCCAGGGAGAGACATTTCCCCTTGCCTAGCACACAGTGATATCTGAGGAGCTGGAGAAACTGGGAGGAAAACGGTTCTTTTGAGGCAGCAGCTGAGCAGCAGTGCTCTGAAAACAAGGGAGCAGTCTGATGCTGGAGTTAATTTGCCCCTGTCCTGCTTGAGAAGGCAGTTTTGCATCAGGATGTTTGTGATCCAAGTGCAGAATGGCATGTTGGTGTTTCAGAACCGTGCTTAGCAAGTGGCAGTATTGTTTTATTCAAGCATTTAAACTTGACTGATGAGTTCATCTGCATGGTTTCTGCAGAAGTCTGTTAAATCTATTTATCTGATACTCTGATATAATTGCCTGTGCTGGTGTTAATGCTGTTTTCCAGAAGGCTGGGCATATGCTCTAGCAGCTAAATTCCAGTTTCTGAGAGAAAAGCACTGATGATTTCAGTGTTTGATTTAGATATAAAATTAAGTCTGATAGGGCACAGACAAGAGGCAAGTGGTTAAGAAAATAAATGTCAGGTGAACTCTTCATGTGTTTGCTCTTCACCTGAGCAATCTTCTGTCTGGGCTGTGGGTCCATCCTGTGCTTCTGCCTGTCACAAGTCTCCTTTCCTCTGTGCTGCTCTGAAATGTAAACCTCATCTTACATTTGTTTGGTGGAAAGCATGGGGAAAGGCTAAGAGGTCAATCATATTTATCTTAGCCCAAATTATTCTCAGTAATTGTATTTTCACTCCTCATTGATTCCAGTGGAACGCCAGGCATTTTTCTTGTCTTTAGCCCTTTCTTCTTTGCTTCCTACTTGCTCCTTGCTTGGTTGTTCCCATTCCATGCTTTTCTTGACTTCTGCCTTCCAGTTTCCCAGCCCTCAGCTGTGAGTGCTAAGAACACCTCGGAGGCTTATGCACTAATCAGGGCTTATGATGCTTGTTTTGCCTATTCCATGTAATAAGGATCAATACCTCAGCTTGCTTCCACCTCAGCCCCCCATGTGTTCAGAGCAGGAATTAGGTCTGAGCCTCCTAACTCCAGCTAATGCCAGACACCATGTCCCTGGTGAGGAGCAGGGGCTGTGCAGCACAACACCACCCACACGCCCTGGTACCCAGAGCCTGGCACCACACTCCTTGTTAATCAGTCAGTTATTCCCCTCTGCAGGTCACCCCATGGAGAGCAGACCTTGCCTTTGAGTGCTGTGGATATTGCAGGATAGAACAAGTAAGATTTTAGCTATTTATTGGCTAAATTAACAGCTTTTTTTAATGGGCATTCATAACCCCTGGGAGAGGAGTAACCCTTCCCAGCATTGCTCTCTGTGTCCTAAAACAAGGCTGTGGTTTGGTGACTGTGCCTTGTGGAGGAGCTGATGGTGCTGAGTAGACAAAATTAACATGCAGTCTGTTCTTCTGTGTTTTGAAGATCAAAGAGAGCATAAACATGAAAACAAATAGATCTATTTTCTTGTTTTGCTCTAAGATAAAAAGGAATCCCAAGTGAAATGACATTAATTTTAATTACTGATTTAATATCAGATAATTGGCATGGAACGAGTGCTGCTTCAGTTGTTTTTAAGCGAATGGAATGGATCTGGAAGTGTCACAGTTCATGTAATTTAGGTGCTTACCAGGAGCCATATTACAGGAGAGAGAGAGTTTCTCTTGCCATCCTGCAACACTGTGCTTTATACGAAGAGAAAACCATACTTTGGTATCAGTGTTTCTGAATTCTTCCTTAGGGAGAACCTCNAAATATAACTATAAATATAAATAATATAAATATACATAATAATAAAATAAAAATAAATATAAAAATAAAAACAACAACAACAATAATAGTAATAATGGCTTTTTTTTCATTTTAGGCATTTCAGACCCATATTTTCTTATTCTATATACATGTATTTTGCTATGTGTGTCAGTGCCCTGTGCTGTGCCACTGCAGGGCTGACTGAGAGCCCTGGTGTTGGCAGAGGCACCAGTCTGCTCCAGCTGGATGCATGTGTAATGCTGGTGGCATTCAGCACTGCTTTCAAACTCCAGAGCTTGTGTTCAGCATGAATTATTCACCAGCAGGGAGGTTTTATTCTGCTGTTTGGTTCAGCGTGGAGGAGTTTTTTTAGGAAAGAGGGCCTGAGCTCAGTTTTAGTGGCTGTTTCTGCCTGAGTCCCTCGGGCTGCAGTGCTGCAGGCCCTGGGGGGCAGATGCTGCAGTGGGGCAGCCATGGACACAGGGGCTCTGGTGCTGGGGCCCAGGGCTCACCCCAGCACTGTGCACACTCTGCAGCCTGTATTTGGTGGAAGGATGCTGGCAGGAAGAGCAGCCCCTAATTGCAGCCATATTTCAGTGAGGTACTTAGGCCTGTGAGCCTCTCTGCTCCTTCAGAGACAACTGAAGAGTCTGAGGAGCAAGAAAAGGCAGCAGGAGAGGCAAGAAGGTGCAAGGAAAAGCAAAAGGACAGGGCACTTGCATCTGAATTGTGAGAAGCTTTTGCACGTGCTAGTATGGTAGTGTCACAGGCACTGTTGGTCTCATATCATATTTTTGTATTTTGTTGGTCTCATATCATCTCATATTTTTCATCCTGGAGACTCCAGCCTGTGTGGAAGCATCACTGTGAGTAGGGTGCTTTTGAGTGTGCATCTGAATCTTCAAGCACTCTGGGGTGATGCAGTTAATTTCTGGAGGAGAGAGCTCAATGCTTGGTGAATGTATCCTGGAATGGATCAGTAATTACCTCCAGCTAGGATAAAATGAGGGTCAGCACTGATCCTGGCCAGGAGAGCTGGAGTGCTGCTTGCTTTCTTGAGCATGTTAATTTGAAGCTGAGTGTTAATTTCACAGTGGTGCTCTGGAAAGGCTGCCCACAGTTGTTCCTGGAAGGGCTGTTTGTGATGGGCTGCTGACAAGCTGCCCTGGGCTGATAGAGGCAGCTAGATGACAATTCCCACTCCCTTCAAACAGATAGCAGTGTTCCAGAGATCTAGGCCAAAACAATTTAAAACCCACAACATTAACTAAGGGAATAATGGAAATCACCATCTTCTGTCGGTGACTGTGTTGGGTGGCAGTTGATCACTACTGTGGTCCTTGCCTAACTCTTTAAATTAGTATTTGTTTGGAGGTTTGTTACAGTTAATCAATTTTTCATAATGGCCCCAACTATAAAAGTACATTCTGAGCTGTTGATATTGCTTCCACCAGAGAAATGCTTCAGAGCCTGAATTTGCATCAGAATAATTCATGAGGCAGAGCTGGTCTCGAGGTTATTTATTCCCCCCAGGTGGTTGGTTGCTGGAGTTGCCCCAGGAGGTGCAGGGTTGGCACTGCAGGAGGAGGGTGCCCAGTGCTGGGGCCACTGACCCCTCTGAGATGCCCC
>VYZU01019493.1:0-11941 GCA_013401355.1 Ceyx cyanopectus | reverse complement strand
TTTGAGATGCCCCCCACCCCGCAGAGATGCCCCTGCCCCCTCTGAGATGCCCCCGACCCCTCTGAGATGCCCCTGACCCCTCTGAGATGCCCCTGGCCCCTCTGAGGTGCCCCTGACCCCTCTGAGATGCCCCCGACCCCTCTGAGATGTCCCTGGCCCCTCTGAGGCATCTCCTTGGAAGCAGAGAAGAGGTTTTTCCCTGCCCTTGACCAGTTGTGTTCAGCTCTCCTGAGGACACCGGGTCTGTTTCCCTCAGGAATGTGAAAAAGTAATTTCCCCAGATAACAGCCCAAAACCCAATTAAGCTTAGATTAAAGAAAAGGAGGATTTATTGGTATTTTATGGAAAAGAAGAAGATAGGAGATATGAAACTGCCTGAAGTGCAGACACAGGCTGCCCAGCTGCTGGCACTGCTCTTGAGTTTCCAGAGTAGCTGGTGGATTTCCAGCAGGTAAGCNAAACTGCTGCTCATTCATGGTCTGTAAAAACAAATCCCTTCTTTAGTCAGTTTTTTCTGAACTTTGCAGTTGTTTCACTCGGGAGGCACTTGGCTGCTTGGCAGAGTGACTGGAGATTTAGAATTCCTTGTTAGTAACTCAGGGCTCTGCAGGGAATAACACGAGCACTTATTTACTTTCCCAGGTCAGACTCATGATGTGTGGGAGTTTAATGAACTTCTGCTAAAAAGGAACTGAAGCAGAATTAAAACCTGGGAATCCATCTGTCCAGTAAGGTTATTCACCTTGTTTTCTGTAGGCTGGATGCTCTCCCCTATGCAGGGCTGGTGATCTCTGGCATGAAGTGATGGAAAGGAGTGTTGAACTTTGAATTCTTTCTCTGCCTTCCTCCTTATCACAGAGGGTGCAGAATGCTAATTACTCTCTGATACAAGAACCTGGCTTCACGTTTGGGTCTCAGGTGCAAGAGATACATGGGGGGAAGAGGGAAAAAAAAAGCCTTTTTATCAAACAGCTCTGATGTAGAAGAGAGGGTCACACTCACCTCCTCCATTTTTAATGTGCTCCCCTCACCCTTCACAGTGAAACTCAGGGGTGTTTCCAGCCCACGTGTGCCTCGTTTCTGCTGTGCCCCTGCACGGGCATGTCTTCTCCTGGGGATTTCAGCCTGGAAAATAAATGTACTGGGGAGTGAGAGGGAAAAGCAGTGAAAAACAGGAATTGGGGGAGCTTGTTGCAAAGGGAGCAGCCTGGAGGTGTGAGCATCCAGTGATGCCAGCCTGCCTCTGAGCTCGCTGAGGCTGGCAGCCAGTGGGAAAGGCTGTGAAGGGGAAATTTCATCTGCTGCCAGATTTAGCTGATGCTGGGAGGAGAGGAGAGGAGCCTCCTGTGATGCTCTGTGCTCATCTCCACAGAGCAGGGGTAATTCTTGCAGATGCTGCAAGGCTGCATGCTCTGCTCTGGGAGCTAGGGGTTGCTGCCTGGGCAAAGCCATGCACTCAGTGGTTTTTGGGCTGCTCCATGAAGTGAAGGGCTGGACATGAGGAGCACAGGTCTAATCCTCTCTGGTAGGGCTCATTATTAATCCTGGGGATGGAAAATGTCCCTCGTGCTGCTCTGGGGGTCCCACTGCCCTCCAGATTTGATGCTTCTGGGTTTTGCTGCTGCTGGGTTTTGCTGCTGCTTTTGTGCCCAGGTCTGTGTCCCACGCTGAGGCTGAGCCGGGGGTGTGAAAGGAAGGGTGAAGCCGCAGGTAAGGTGGTAATTGTCCATCTGGGGACACCTTTGTCTGGTGAGCAGCGTGAACAATGGAGCTGTTGACATCTTAACTCCTTCTCCAGCCCCGTGCTTGGCAGCTCGGCGATGGGAACGATGTACAATGGGCTGGAATTGATCACGCTGGGTTTCCCATCGATTGCCACTGCACAGGCTGCTCGGATGGTAAGTTGGGACCGTTGCCAGTCGATCTGGGCTCCTGCCTTCTGCTTTTTCCTCCCTTCTTCTTCTTTTTTCCTTCCAAATGAGAACCCCCGGACTGTGTGATGGCAGTGAGTGTCCTCTGATGCTGGTGAATAGAGCAGTGCAGAGTTTCTCTGGCCTCTTGAGGGATGTGAGACTATTTCTGGCTCCATAATTGATGCTGCTGCACAGTCCTATAATCACCTAACCTTATTGAATTGTCCCCATGTGAAGATTTGATTTCAAATTTAGTAATCATTATACATCATTTATTTTCACATAGATTACAGGTTCTTCTGTGAAGAGACAGAATTTCACCCCAGAGCTCTTTAAATGCCCAGCTCCAGTGACACCCCAGCTCTGGTGATTCAGGGGCAATCCCTGCCAGGTTTACTGTGGCTTGCCAAGGGGGGGTGGATCAGGTCTGTGGCCAGAGCAGAGGTTCCCTGGCATGGGATTTAACAGGGGAACAGTGCTGGGTCCTCTGGAGGAGCTTTGCAGTGTAAAGCTGGACTTAACCCAGTTAAACCCCACTCCTAAACCTCGGTAAAACTCTGCTGAGCTGCTGCCCATCCTCACTGCCTGCTGGGCCTTCCCTAGAGCTCTGCTGAGCTGCTGGAGGGCAGGGTCTGCCCGGGGAGGGTTTTCCATCCAGAGGGTGATGTGCTGCTGGCTTCAGGGCTAGGGACTGCAAACAGTGAATATTCAGAGAAGAATTTAGTTGTGACAGGACCAAACGTCTTTGCATTAACAAGCTTTCTTTAGAAAAGGCATTGATCTGTTCTTCTTAGTTGCCTTCCCAGCTGTCTGTGCTCAATACTGGCTGAAAGAAAACACCTCGTGTCTGATGGGAAACCATCCCCAGGCTAAACAAATACATATCGAACCAAAACAAACTATTTTAATAACTTTTTTTTAAATTAAATGCGAATTTGGCACCCATTGCAGCCTGTAAAGCATCCCAGTCCCCCACATTTAGAGTGTTAACAAGACTGTGCTGCTGCTCGTTAAAAGTCTTTTATTTTCATCACCTCTGCTGCATCCTCGAGCAGGGACTGTGACCAAAGAGCATTGCCCAGTGCCTGGAGACCACATTTATGTGGCTGCATCAGCTGGCACTCACACAGCAACCAAGCATCTATGTGCCACAGTGAGCACAGATGGGAAGAGACCTGGCTGTGTTCTCAGGAGGCCAAACCCCTCTCTCCTCACAACGAGCTGGCTTCCTATCAGCTCTTCCCTGCCTTGGCTTTCCAAGGGCTCCCTCTTCTCCTTGCCCTGCAGCTCAGGGCACCTTCCTCCAAGAGACACCTCCCTATCTGCAGCCAGCCTCTTCCTCTGGCTCCTGCAGAGATGCCAGGTACCCTCATCCTTTCCCCCAGCTCACTGAGGGCTGGTTCCGAGCTCTGCTCCAAGCTGGAGAGCATCTCTTTGGAGCAGCAGTGCCAGGTTGGCAGGGAGTGCCCTGCTCCTGTTTGATTGCCTTTCTCTGCTCAGTGTGGCCATCCTCTGGGTGCTTGGCTTCACATCCACCTGCACACGGACAGACAGACTCAGGACAGACATCCCCAGTGGGTCGTGGCTTTGCTTGCCGTGCTTGCAATGGGGATCACGGGCACAGTCCCTCCCCTGCAGACCACTGAAGATCTCCTGTGCTCCTGGCAACCTGCACAGCCCAGGCCCCAGCTCTGCTGCCTGCCAGTGAGAGCCTCAGCTGCAGGGGGAAGCAGAGCAGGGTGATGGAATATGGATGTCTATTCGCACTCCTTTTAAGATAAACATTAGGCAATAACCATTTCTTCAGAGCCCGTGTATTGTTCGTATGATTCTCTCTCCTCACGCTCTGTGTTCATCAACATGATGCATCCCTGCCCCATCCTGCAGCTCTGGAGGATGCTCTCTTCTTCCTCTGATTGCTTTTTCTTCTTAGACCATTACTCTGGTTGATAGCTCCAGGTTATCATTGTATCCCATCTCCCCCTCCAATAAGCCTGTGATTGATACTAATCTTCCTCACGGGACACGTTTATAGGATGTAGGATGGAAGCCACTCTCTAAATCTTGGCTTTATATGCGCTGACAATTCACACCTTCTATTCAGGTGGCTTCGGGGAAGCAGCAGCAGCTGTGCTCACACTTCCCAGCGGGAGAGGAATCCACTCGGTGGAGGTTGTGTGGCTGTGCAGCCTCTCCGGGCTGGGTCTGCAGTGGGCACTGCCCCCTCACCACCCTCCTGCCTTTGCTCCAGTGACAGGAGCCAGCTTTTCATTAATCTAATGGCAGCTCTGCCTGGCAGGCAGCCCCCTGGAAGAGAGTCAATGTGCTGGAAACCCTTCCCACCGTGCACTGAGGAATGTGCTTAACGGTGCCTTCTCCCCGCTGCAAGCTGCAGAGTTCACTGGCTTTTGTTTTCCCCCTCACGGTAGAGCCCCGTGTTTGGAAATTGAATTAGATACGTCTGAGGGCCTTTTCAAAATAGAATTATGCTATTTTTTTATTACAGGTTTTGCAGATAGCCATCAGTGTAGTAGCATGGAAAACAAAAGCACTCTATTATTTGGAGGAATAAACCCGAGGTGCTGTGCTCGCTGGTGTGTTGAATGCAGTCGCTGAAGTTCGGCTAATTCACTCTACTCAGAGTGTCTGAAGGCAGAGTCCAGCTACATAATTAACTCGGAAGGATCAGTGGGGAATGAAGATGCTAATGTTCCCCCAACATTTGCATATTCCAGCTCCAAGAAACAAAGAGCAGTAATAAGAAATTCATTTGTTTTATCTTTTATCTTTTTAAGCAGACACGCATTTATCTTTATGAACAGGCCCTTTTTTTTTGCATTGCAGAGTTTCGCTGCCAGTGCTTGTTACTTGGATTTGCATAAGGATTAACCGTGTTGAGCGAGTGGTATCTCCTAACCCCTTCTGTTTACTCGTGTAATGCCAGGCACTGGGATGCAGGGCTGAAGCCAGTGGCTGCTTTCAGTTTGTTTTCATGGCACATTCCCTAGCGCTCCTAAAGTCTAGTTCAACAAAAAATCATTAATGTATTTGCTCAGAGGATTTTTTTTCCCCCCTCTCTTTAAGACCTCTCTGTACCTATCAGCATAAAGGCTAAAGAATGGGATGCTCAGAAGCCAAGAGGCATCTCTGCTGCTCTTGTGTCTGCTCCTGCTGAGCTCTCCAGCTGCTCCCCGAGCATCTTTGGCTCTGTGTCTATTTGGGTCTTTCTGTGGTGGTTTTGGTTGGCCAGGTCTTCATTGCCAAGGTAAAACACTGGTTTTAAATTATTATTTATAAAAAGGAAATTTTTACTACTGATGATGTAGTGAGCTCAACCCAGAGGTCTTGCAAGTATGCCATGAAGTACCCAGTAGAGGAAAAGGTGTGTGCTTCCAGTGTTCCCAGTTTTACTGGAGGAAACTGTCTTGTTTTCTAAATCTTAGGTTTAAAATCAAAAGACTTCTAGAAGAAGGAAGAAAATAAATTTAATGTCATCACAAGAAAATAATTATATCTAAGAATAACGTATTCTGAATTGGGAATAACACTTTTCCATTGATTTTTTTCTGGGCAATAAGGCAACTGAAAATAGCATTTTTCTGTCATTGGACAACATAGATTTTAAAGTCAATAACAGAGCAGATTGCCTCAAATTGGAAACTCCAGAAACAAGTGTGGCATCACTTTGTGCTCCTGTCTGATGCTTGTGAGTGAACAAAGAGAGGTGGCTGGTGCAGCAGCAGAATTGCTGGGCTGAGCTGAGCTGGCTGTGACTCTGGCATCCCTGGGTGAGCTTCCCACTTCATCTTGCCTCCCCAAGCACGGTGGTGGAGCAGCCAGCTCCCCCCAGAGCCTTCTGCCGGGTCATCCATCAGCCTCCTGCAGCACTGGTAGCACACGTGTGGAAGGACAGGGACTTTGCTGGGGGAGGGTGGTTGTGCAAAGCCTGTTGGTCGTGTCCCTGTGTGGATTGTGTAGTTCACTCGTGTTGTGCTGTACTTCATTTCAACAGGCTCAGACTGCAGCCACCTTCAAAGCCTGAACCTCCTGTTCCATTTCAGTGTGCAGCTTTAACTGTGGCCTGACAGGCCTGCAGGAAGGAGCTCGGTGCCTGAGCTCGCTGTGGTGTGGAGGACAGGCTGGCGTGGATGGGGAGGTGGGAGAGCACTGCAGGGTCCGGGGGAGGTGGAAGGATGGGGCTGAGCAGTGTCCTACCCCCGGGATTTCACCCGCGACGAGGAGCCACCCCAGGCCCTGTGCGAGTCTGCCAGCCGCGTGTCCCCGCAGCCCGGGCCGTGTGCGGGCTCTGCCAGCCGCGTGTCCCCGCAGCCCCGGCCGTGTGCGGGCTCTGACAGCCGCGTGTCCCCGCAGCCCCGGCCGTGTGCGGGACTGACAGCCGCGTGTCCCCGCAGCCCCTGCGGATGCACTGCCGGAGCTGCGCGCTGGTGACCAGCTCGGGGCAGCTGCTGGGCAGCCGGCAGGGCGCCCGCATCGACCGGGCCGAGTGCGTGATCCGCATGAACGACGCCCCCACCCGTGGCTTCGGCAGCGACGTGGGCAACAGGACCAGCCTGCGGGTCATCGCCCACTCCAGCATCCAGCGCATCCTGCGCAACCGCCACGAGCTGCTCAACACCAGCCACGGCGCCGTCTTCATCTTCTGGGGGCCCAGCAGCTACATGCGCAGGGACGGCAAGGGCCTGGTCTACAACAACCTGCAGCTGATGACGCAGGTGCTGCCCCAGCTGAAAGCCTTCATGATCTCCCGACACAAGATGCTGCAGTTCGATGACCTGTTCAAGCGGGAGACCGGGAAGGACAGGTGAGAGCACAGGGGGGCAGCTGGGGACTGGGAAGGACAGGTGAGAGTGCAGGGGGGGAGCTGGGAACGGGGAAGGACAGGTGAGAGGGCAGGGGGAGTAACTGGGGATGCCAGGAGAAAAATCATGTGGTTTAGAATCAGAGAATCACTCAGGTTGGAAAAGCCCCAATGGTCTGTGAGCAGAGCCCAGCACCAGCCTCTCTGCACTGGCAGGTGGAGTCTCCCCTCAGCCTCCTCTTCCTCACACTCAGCACTCCCAGCTCCTTCTCTGGCTCCTCAGCACATTTATTCCCCGTTTAAATCCCACTTTGGGGTAACACACCTGAAGGCTTTTCCTGATTGTGAAAAACCAGAAGGGATAGGCTGCGTTTCTCCAGGAGGAAATTCCACCCTTCAGTGAGTGAGAGGAGCAGGTTAGTGAATTCAAGCTGTAAAGCTTCTTGGAAAACAAATAAACATTAGTTATACATTAGGTGCTTCAGAGCAGTTCATCTTGTATTTCCACCTGGGAAAAGGAGAGTTATGATGATAGTTACATCTTTATGAGACTCTTTATGACTTGTAGGCTGATCTGCAAATCACATTTTTATTGTGACCCACTGCAGGACTCAAGCGTTTTCACACAGAGGGGTTGGAAATGAGCATTTAAACCCAAGCCTTCCTAGCCAAAAATACATCGATTTTTAATGAGCTCTAATTTGTTCCTTGTTAAATATGCTGCTGTAGGAATGGCCCAGGGTCCCCACTCAGGTTGTAACTTGATTTTCTAGCTTCACAAAGACTCCAGGTCTTCCAAAGACTTCGTGAGGGAAGAAAGTGCAGCTGAGGGGGCAGCAGCCTGGTGCTGTTCTGGGGAGGTGGCTGCTTTGAGACAACAAAGGAGGGAGAGAGGGGCCTGATTGCAAGGTTGCAATAATCAAACCACTCACTGCTGCCTTGACAATGAGGAGGGAAAAAAGGTAATTGGCTGTATTGTGCTTTTGGAAAAAAAAAACAACCCCTGATTTTGAAATGAGGGGGAACCTTCAGAAAACACTGCCAGGTAAATAGTGAGGCATGGCAAAGGCTGCAGAGCAATATACTTGGTATTATAAAGTAACTGTACTTGAAAATAACTTTATAATTGAATAAGGGTACATTAAGAAAATATGATTCAGAACCAATATTACAGTAATTAGATAAAGGAAGCATAAATGAAATAACTGCAGGAAGAGGATTTCCATAGAGATTATAAATGAGATTTTGGTGGAGCAGAAAGGCCTTTAATTGTAATTTAGTGTGCACTACAGAATTATCAGCACCGTGTGTTACTTCAGCGTATAAAAGAATATCTGATAATTTCCCTAATAAGCACATGACAGTTCTTCATATTCTTTCATGGCAGCTGATTAGCCACAAAAACTGTTTCTTTGTTGGGCTCCTTCAGATCTCCTCTGGAGGCAGGGCCCAGGAGCCCTGTTCCATACTCCCAGCCCACACACGGTACTTAAAGAGGTCAGAGTGGCAGCTGGCTGAGGTTTTCAGTCTTCACTGTGTAGCTTTGAGGTGGTCGAGTTCAGTTCAGGCAGTTCTGAGCCCAGGCAGCTCCAGGGTGAAGCACCTCTGAGTGACTGGTGGCACTTGCTGGTGGCTGCTGGGGCCTCAGGGACTGGTGTGCACCCCTCTGACATGAATACCCACCTTAAAGGGTGGCTCTGGGGCTGCCTCAGATTCCCAGGTGGGATGAGATCCTCCAGCCCTGCTCTGGTTCCTGGAGGGTGTGTAGGTTAGTAGCAGGATACACAAAGGACACTGAAGTTCCAGCCATTTACAGTAAGTTACCAAAAGATCAGCTAAATGTTAACAGTGCTGTGCCCAGAACCCACTGCAGGTTCTGCCCAGAGAAGAAACCAGCAGAGCCACTGGGAGCTGAAGGAGGGCAGCAGCCCAGCTCACCCAACTCCATCACCTTTCCAGGAGGGGATAAACTGCTCAGAGCTGCTCCAGGGATTGTTTGTCAGCCTAAACACTTCACTATGATTCTTTTCCTTTCAGGAAGATCTCCAACACTTGGCTGAGCACGGGCTGGTTCACAATGACAATTGCACTGGAGCTGTGTGACAGGATCAGTGTTTATGGGATGGTGCCACCCGATTTCTGCAGGTAGGAGCTCTGTGGGGCATTATTACCCAGACAGGTTCAACGTTGCAGAGAAGTATCAGAATTTATAATTATTTTTTTCCTCAGCAACATGTCTCTGGTCCCCTTAAAGCGATTAATTAACACGTCCCAGGATCTGATTGTGAAAACAACGAGCAGCAGTTAATTATGTTCCATCAAATATTGAAAGTTTTTGTTTGTAGTGAGGGAGAATTAATCCATCTTGTTGGTTTCTTTTAGTCTCTGAATATTTATCAGCTAAAAGTAATGCAATAATTGGCATGAAATTAATCTGAAAAGAGGAATATTGGAAAACATGACTTTAATTTGTTTGCAAACTTTCCCCAGTTCCTGGAGGAACAGACTTCTCCCAGTGACAGGTTTCTCACTGGCATTGAGACCTTGTCTCTGTCATGAACCAGGCTCCCAGTAACTGCTTCCCAAGGGATCCCACCAGAAAGCCCAGGGCCCAGGGTTTGCAGACCCCTGCTCTGCAGAGGGATGGCACAGGCAGCTCCGTGGCCTCTGGCCCTCGGGAAGCCCCAGGGCTGGGCCGCAGTGAGGGGCAGGTTCCCTGCCCACCCACTCCCAAGCACCAGCAGAACTCTGGGTGTGAGTGGGAAGAGCCCCCTCCAACCTCCCTCCTCTTCATGGGCCTTCTGGAACTCGCAGAACCCTGCAGCTTAATTCTGAGCCTTATTTTAAGGAATAGGAATAATTTTTGGTCTAATTAGGGAGCCTGATCATTTTCCTATAAGAATCCCCAGCTGACTGCCAGACCATTTCCCATCTGTGATAATTTGCCTGAAAATTGGTGTGTGAAATGCTTTATTTTATTCCTTTGGGTACAGCTTTTAAATCTAGTGCTTTCCTACCTCTCCCCACTTTCTGTTGCTGTAAATCAGGGACAGAGCAGCAGTTGGTGCCAGTTCTGAGGGGCCTGTGGGGAGAAGGGGTGCTCAGAGGATTGTAAGCTGCACAGGAGATGGGCATGGCCCACGTGCCTGGATCTCACCTCTGTGCCTTAATGTATTAACCAAATGCAGACGTGGTTTGGAAGATGGGGCTGGGATGGAGATCAGGGATATGGGGTCCTGGGAGTGGAAGGGAAACTATTCCCCAGAGAGCTGCAGTCCTGCACAGCACCTCACCCATCTCTCGGTGTAGTTTTGACTCTATCCCCCCTTCCAAACACAACCTGCCTCCCGAGCTGTAGCAGGGTGACTGCACTCAGGAGGGAGGAGGCTGGTGGAAGGTGGGAGGGGGTGGCCTTGTTCTTCTGTCCCAGACACTGTCTGGACCTCCAGCTGTGGGGAGCTGTGCCCTGAGGTGGCAGCTGCTGTCTGCCAGCACGGGGAAGGGGGCTGTGCTGCCAGCCCAGCAGGGGGGTGTTTCACAGGGGAGCCTCCCTGCAGCCCTCCCAGCCAGGGTATTAATATGCATGCAGGGCCTGACAAAACACTGATTAATGTCCAGTATCAGTCAGTGATAAAACAGCATCTGTTTTAATGTTAATAAATGAGGTGGCAAGCAATTTCCACACTGAAATTACTCATGCATTTCATTTGCTGGTGACACGAGCTAATTGCAGAGCTAGAAGATAGCACAGCACAGTTAATTTGGGTTATGGTGTACTTACCAGAGCCAGAGTTCAAAACCAAGCCTTGCTGTGTGCACCCCAGGGAATCCAGAACTCCACCAAACAACAACTGCAGACAAACTCTCCCAGGTACCCAGGAGCCTCCGTGCTCCTGAATCCAAAACAACAGTAGGACTTTCCCTTCTCTTCCCCCAGCTCAGTAAATAACCTCTGCACGTGTTCAGACACAAAGTTTAGACTCCACAGTCCAGACACAAAGCTCTTCAAGCAGCTTGTGTCAAATCATAGAGCCATGATCAGGGATGGGAGGGATCTTAAAGCTGATCCAGTTCCAATTCCACCAGAGCAGGGTGCTCAGAGCCCCATCCAGCCTGGATAAAAACTGCCAAGGCTGGGGCTGCCCCCACCTCTCTGGGCACCCAGCAGTAACAATGCCAGAGTAACCCAGCCCTGCAGCACCCCGCCCTGGCTTCAGCTGGCATCGGAAGCACGCCGCCTCGGGCTGCCAGCTGTCTGTGTCTCTCCACAGGGACCCCAACCACCCGTCGGTTCCCTACCACTACTACGAGCCGTCGGGGCCCGACGAGTGCACCATGTACCTGTCTCACGAGCGGGGCCGCAAGGGCAGCCACCACCGCTTCCTGACCGAGAAGCGCGTCTTCCAGAGCTGGGCGCGGGCGTTCGACATCCGCTTCTTCCAGCCCGACTGGGCGCCGCAGCCGCGGCCCGCCACCCCCGCACACCCCGCGCCCTGACGGACAGAGGGCACGCACCGGCTCCGCACGCTGGGCGCCACATGGGTGGCACACGGGCAGCACCAGGCTCAGCTACGGCAGGGTGAGCGGCGGCGGCACCGAGAGCGCTGCCCAGTGCCCTGGGGTTGGCCCGGCGTGGAGCCCACCAGCCTCTGCCCCTGTGACTGGCGAGCAGCCTCCCGCCGGGGCGGGGGATTCATCCCGGGGTTTTTGGTACAGCGCCACTGGATTTTCATAGGGGAACCCAACAGTGTTTCGTTAGCTGGGGTTTTTATGCCACCTAGGCCAGTATTTTTCTAACTCACGGTGATGTGGTTGGTTACCTTTCATAATCTTCCCAATCCAGATCAATGCTGCTGATGGTTTCAAAGGCCTAGCTTTTTTTTTAATATATATATATATATAAAAAATTTGTTTGGAAAAAAACATGACTCTATATAGCATGTAATGAATATTTGATCTGGAAATGTTGCATTTCTTTTAAGAATCTGGAGCTCTGCTCCAGCCTCCAAGAGCCAGAACAGTCCCTGGTGCAGACCCAGCTGAGTCCACTTGCTGACAGCTCCTGTTGATGTGGAAATTCTGTTTGATATCCGTGTGTTTGCTGCTGTGCTGTCACGCTGCTGGCTCTTAATTAGGGGTGGGAGGGAGGAGGGCAGAGTTTATCCAACCAACTCGCTGGCTGCAGCAGCTGGAGGAGGCCAGGCTGAGG
>VYZU01019492.1:0-15258 GCA_013401355.1 Ceyx cyanopectus | reverse complement strand
TCCCACCCTGTCTTTCACATTTGAAGTATTTTGTCATTTAGTTTTATTTTTCTGAAGAACTGAGGCACAAGATGAAAATGTTTCTGAAAAATGGGAATAGTTGGATTCAAAATGGATTCAGCAAATAGATCACATTCTTGAAATAGGGAGCAGTGAGGGGTGGGAAATGGTGACTCATTAAATACCTAAGTGAATTTGAAGCAAAACTCTCACCTTTTTAGTGGGACAGAAACAGAGACAGGGTTTTAAAGCTACTGCCAATACTTATAAAAATATCAAAAAACATATATATGTGAAATAACAGTTACTGAATTAGCTCTTAGCGAAAGCAGAAGACAGTAAATGAATATGCAATTTAAGTCATACTCTAGATTATACTAGAGGACAGGTGGAATTTCCAAAAGCATTCAGGACTACTTGATGACACTAACAATAACATAAACTTAATGACTTTTGTAGAAATATAGCTGGTCACCAATAAGGTCTGAAAAACCCATCCTTAAAAGCCTGGAGTGTGACTAAGTTGGTTACTTTGCCTTAAAATGCAGGCCATATGCCTGAAAGAAAATATCTTTCTTAAAGATAACTTCTCTGTAAATATACTTCTTGATGACAGTGAGAAGCTATCTTTGATACCATATTTGAAAGCAGCAACTTGAAAATATATTCCCTACATTGGTGATCTATTTCTAAAGTAGGAAGCATACAGCGATATCTGATAGTGTTGTTTATAATTCTGGAAATGTTGCTGCTTTAGTTTGGAGATATGGAACAGACAACCCAAAGATTATTAACAGACAACCAGAAGATTATTAAACTCTTGGGTTTGAGACATTGCTGTGAACTTCAGGCATCCAGCCAGAACTAGGGCAATCAAATGGTAAAATGTTAGGCATTTTTTAATTGCCTTACAAACATTTGTAACCACCCAGTTAAAGGAGAAACAGTGTTCACTGTTTCGTGTTATTANTTTTGTTTGTTTTGTTTTTTTGGTATATGTCTTCTGCTCAGATACTGGCTGAAAGTACCAGCAGAACTGTCACTACCATGCCTAATAACAACAGCAGATAACACTTTCAGGACCAAGCATTTGATTAGTCATTAATGAGAGCCAGCTCATACCACTCTTAATCTTTGAAGTCCATGAGGCTTAAAAACAGAGAAGAACTTCTAAAAATCATTAAATGTGAATGAACATTCTGACCTTGCAACAGCCAAGCCCTTAGCACCCTGGTAAGTGCTGTGTGAGCTGCACTAAGTCCAGTAGAAGCTTTTGATGTGCATGTAATTATTAAGCACATGCTTTAAAACACACAATCACAGCCCAGCTGTGGAGTCCATATATGTGTTGCTATTTTGACAAATTATACTGTAAAAATTTCAATAAGATTTTTTTTTCCATGAGTTTATCCCCCACATTCCACAGGACTATGTGATTGTACGTTTTCTACACATTGTAGAACAGTAAAAACCCAATAGGATCTATGCTTATCCTGATCTCCTCTGCTGTAGACTATCACTACTCTCTATATATTAAAGTATATCCAGAAAAAGCGGTTTAATTTTTTATATGCTGTTACACTTGTATTACAGCCATGGAAGTTGTTTGAAATTACAAAAAACTCTGACACTTGAACTTTCTTGGTCAATATTCCTTTCTAAATATTTTTAATAGATTATATAAAATAACTTATATTGCATTGACATAAATGTCCTTACAGGTAAAAATAATATCAAGCATTCTTTAAAACAGGATCCCATTACTATCTGAAGATACTTTTCCCTGTTATTGCCACTGCTGTTTAGTTTCCATCCTCCATTCTGTTTAATTGTTTCAGAGCTTGATTATGTGTCTGAAGAAAAATTGAGGTTCTTAATCCTTTCTGGGGTAGCTCATTATTTCAGAACTTTTTTAAAATGTGACACTTCAAGAATCATTGTGAGAGCCAAGAATTTTCTGAGCTCTGCCAAAATGTGTATTATGAAAAACGAAGAAAGAAAAGGTGACTGAGACCCAGCCAAAAGTAATATTATTATAGACCTGACTGGCCAATTCATCCTGTTCTGGAGACTACAGCCTTGTTCCACTCTGGCAGAGCTTCCTACCTGACCACACGTTGTTCTTTGGTCCACATCCAAATCCCGCTGATGGACACAGGAGCATCTCTGGGGAGCCAAGTACAAAATCAATCACAGCATAAAAACACCGGTTAGACAATTTTAAAGGTTTGATGAATAAGTCATTACTTCAGAAATGAATTTGTGACTGAAGACTTCAGACACTAATGAACCAATTTTTTATATTTGGAGATAGTAAGAATCTGTCTTGTCCCACCCTGTCTTTCACATTTGAAGTATTTTGTCATTTAGTTTTATTTTTCTGAAGAACTGAGGCACAAGATGAAAATGTTTCTGAAAAATGGGAATAGTTGGATTCAAAATGGATTCAGCAAATAGATCACATTCTTGAAATAGGGAGCAGTGAGGGGTGGGAAATGGTGACTCATTAAATACCTAAGTGAATTTGAAGCAAAACTCTCACCTTTTTAGTGGGACAGAAACAGAGACAGGGTTTTAAAGCTACTGCCAATACTTATAAAAATATCAAAAAACATATATATGTGAAATAACAGTTACTGAATTAGCTCTTAGCGAAAGCAGAAGACAGTAAATGAATATGCAATTTAAGTCATACTCTAGATTATACTAGAGGACAGGTGGAATTTCCAAAAGCATTCAGGACTACTTGATGACACTAACAATAACATAAACTTAATGACTTTTGTAGAAATATAGCTGGTCACCAATAAGGTCTGAAAAACCCATCCTTAAAAGCCTGGAGTGTGACTAAGTTGGTTACTTTGCCTTAAAATGCAGGCCATATGCCTGAAAGAAAATATCTTTCTTAAAGATAACTTCTCTGTAAATATACTTCTTGATGACAGTGAGAAGCTATCTTCGATACCATATTTGTAAGCAGCAACTTGAAAATATATTCCCTACATTGGTGATCTATTTCTAAAGTAGGAAGCATACAGCGATATCTGATAGTGTTGTTTATAATTCTGGAAATGTTGCTGCTTTAGTTTGGAGATATGGAACAGACAACCCAAAGATTATTAACAGACAACCAGAAGATTATTAAACTCTTGGGTTTGAGACATTGCTGTGAACTTCAGGCATCCAGCCAGAACTAGGGCAATCAAATGGTAAAATGTTAGGCATTTTTTAATTGCCTTACAAACATTTGTAACCACCCAGTTAAAGGAGAAACAGTGTTCACTGTTTCGTGTTATTACAGAAGAACGTTCTATAGTAGAAGCATCCTGATGCAGTGCTGCCCCAGGAGATAAAAAGATCTTTTGTATAATCTTTTCTTTTCTTTTTTTTTCTTTTTTTTTTTTTTTTCAAGTAAATTACTTGTCATATAGTAGCTTCCTTTGACATCACACAGAATGCTGCCATGGACCTGCTTTCTTTAACAAAAGTCTCCCTTTATACTGAGAAAGGCTAACATGTTCTTTCACAGTGGTGTCCAGCCAGCTTCTGCCTCAGGGTTAGACCATCTCAGCCCAATTCCTAAACAAGGTTTCCACCCCTGTGAGGTACAAGTTGCCAGGCTCACTACTCTCCTCAGCCAGGCTGCCTTAAACAGAGGGTGAAAGGAGAAGGTCACATCCTGTTGCAAAAAGGGAAAAAGGAAGCTTCTATGGCAATGTTTCGACAACTGGCTTAAAGAAGAGGCCACACAAATGAGTTCCCTGACTCCAAAGCACGTTTTGCCCTGAAATGTCCAACCCAGCTATTGACAAATAGTGGCTACAGAATGGAACACAGTCTGTTCCAGCTCAGTTGCAAGAAGCCTAGAGTTAATAAGAACAGTTCATATGAAACAGCGAGGGCAACTGGGCATAGAAGGCCACATCTGGGGAGAGGAATGATTCCTGCACAGGGTTGTTGCAAGCATCACATATGAGAGGAAACTGGCCTCTGGTGAAAATTATTTATAGTGGACAGTCTGAAAAAGCACTGGCTATATATTAACAACATACTACTCCCTGTAGTTTCTGAGAGCCTGACTTTCTCCTGAAGCTTTCTTCTTTGTTCTTACGTGACGTCTGAAAGGGCAAGGTGAATCCTGAACAGGGGCGGATGAACAGCCTGACTTACCTCTCTAATGCATGAAGCAGGTGCTCCAGGGTGCTGCCTGCTCCAAACTCAGCATCTCAATTGTTAGAAACTAACACAAAACTCCTCTGGGCATGCTGGACCCAAATAATTCCTTAAAACACTAAATGAATCAAGACAGTTTTAGTACATAAAATAGTGTTTTTACTTAAAGTGAAGAGATGGAAAAGGTCTGACATTTAGTCTCACGTGACCTTTATCAAGGACAGTATAGAGCATACAGGTTTTGCCTTAATAACTTGCTGTAGCCAGGAGTCTCTGACTTTGATAAAGGTCACACAGGTCCAAACTGTTGGCTGATTTTCAGTTGCCCTTATGTGAAATTAAAAAAAAAAAAAAAAAGTCATTCTTATTAGTACAGTTGTCCTAATTTGTAACAATACTAAAAAAGCAACATTAAAAAATCGTTTTGTTCCAGAAGGAACTTTTTTTATTCTGTATCAAGCACAGCCTTTACTACGCTGCCTAATTCTGCAAATCACTCTCTCTATGCTGGCCTCTGAGCAGGGAGATCATGTGAACTGAGCACCACTGGTGTGAGTAAACAGAAAACAAATGGTGGAGCAGGGTACAGATGCCACGGGTCTAGGTTTTGGGTTATTTTTTTTGTTGTCATTCATTTGGGGTTTTTTTAATAACTCCTTAATTTAGCAATGGAGCTAAATGGAAGTAGGGGACATTTGTGTGTGTAGTCACACTGTAGTTAAGATAATTGGGACCAGCTGTGTAACACTTCATTTGCTGGAAGAACATAACATTGCACAAAGCTACCGCTGCAAGACGACAGACATGAGGAAGATGCTAAAGCCTGTACTTGAAAACAATAATTTTCAGTGCTGTTCTTCAAACAGTTTCTCATCCTGGCTGTGAAAGCTGTATCTTCAAGCTTGTGTTCCCTTTGGTTTCCACCATGTAAATTCCACACACTCTAAAACCCATTTTTAATTCCTCTCCCCCTGCTCTGCCTCCAGTGTTTACCCAAGACAGGCCACCTTGAATCAATTACATATATAAGGGGCAGAGACAGAGTTTATTGTCTACAGAGGAAAATCCTGTCTGGAAACCATTTCTTTCTAGAACTGCCTAGTGTTGCACATTCTTGCCTTGAAAACTCATCTTGAGAGTAACTTGACAAAGAATGTTACTTACACAAGTTACTGTGCCCTAGAAGACACACTCCTTTGGAGACAGACTGCATCCATTGTCTGTTGGGTCTGAGGGAAGGTAAGCTAATGAATCCAGTCTGCCTCTCTACCCTTGGCTTGTCCTGCTGGGGCAAAAAGGGAGATTACAAAGTAAAAAGGTCAGTTTTCCCTTGTGATGGTTGCTAAAGGACAGAGGAGAATCAGGTGAGCTGTGTCTATTGGGCAGGAGAGTGCAGCCAACTCAGAGCAAAAATCCTGTTATTAGCAGAGAAGGAAAATGGGAAGCAGGACACAGTCTGTAACTCTACTGTAACCTGTTCCTAATTGCTTGGGTCACAGAATCACAGAATGTCAGGGTTGGAAGGAACCTAGAAGATCATCTAGTCCAACCCCACTGCCCAAAGCAGGATCACCTAGACCAAGTCACCCAGGAACACATCCAGGCGGGTTGGGAATGTCTCCAGAGAAGGAGACTCCACAACCTCCCTGGGCAGCCCCTTCCAGGCTCTGGCACCCTCACTGGGAAAAAGTTTTTCCTTGTGTTTACCCTAAACCTCTTGTGATCCAACTTAATCCAATTCAATCAATTTCTGGATCTCTCAGATAGCGAAAGCCCCTTTTCCAGATTATAAAAACATCCCTCAAGCGTCATATATACTGTCCACAGACTGAGGTCAGTTCTTAAGGTAGCCCACAGTGACTTTCCTTAGAAGCTCTGCAGAACTTTTACAGTGAACTGCAAAATATGTGGTATTAAAGGATCCTTCCACCTATTAAATAAAATGCAACACCAAACCTTTACTTATGTAAATGTGTATTGACCTCCTTTGATGCCATCCTCTCAAGTCACAAAAAATATTCCTGCTACAACTAAAACAAATACAACACAACACTACTTATTTTTTACTTACTTTTCCACATTATATCCCACAGACTTCATTACTTAATGAGTAACTGTAGTTTTCNTGCCACGGGTCTAGGTTTTGGGTTATTTTTTTTGTTGTCATTCATTTGGGGTTTTTTTAATAACTCCTTAATTTAGCAATGGAGCTAAATGGAAGTAGGGGACATTTGTGTGTGTAGTCACACTGTAGTTAAGATAATTGGGACCAGCTGTGTAACACTTCATTTGCTGGAAGAACATAACATTGCACAAAGCTACCGCTGCAAGACGACAGACATGAGGAAGATGCTAAAGCCTGTACTTGAAAACAATAATTTTCAGTGCTGTTCTTCAAACAGTTTCTCATCCTGGCTGTGAAAGCTGTATCTTCAAGCTTGTGTTCCCTTTGGTTTCCACCATGTAAATTCCACACACTCTAAAACCCATTTTTAATTCCTCTCCCCCTGCTCTGCCTCCAGTGTTTACCCAAGACAGGCCACCTTGAATCAATTACATATATAAGGGGCAGAGACAGAGTTTATTGTCTACAGAGGAAAATCCTGTCTGGAAACCATTTCTTTCTAGAACTGCCTAGTGTTGCACATTCTTGCCTTGAAAACTCATCTTGAGAGTAACTTGACAAAGAATGTTACTTACACAAGTTACTGTGCCCTAGAAGACACACTCCTTTGGAGACAGACTGCATCCATTGTCTGTTGGGTCTGAGGGAAGGTAAGCTAATGAATCCAGTCTGCCTCTCTAC
Source organism: Ceyx cyanopectus (assembly GCA_013401355.1). Classification (NCBI taxonomy): domain Eukaryota; kingdom Metazoa; phylum Chordata; class Aves; order Coraciiformes; family Alcedinidae; genus Ceyx; species Ceyx cyanopectus. The sequence continues at coordinate 8,279 of VYZU01019492.1, read as the reverse complement.
CCTTGGCTTGTCCTGCTGGGGCAAAAAGGGAGATTACAAAGTAAAAAGGTCAGTTTTCCCTTGTGATGGTTGCTAAAGGACAGAGGAGAATCAGGTGAGCTGTGTCTATTGGGCAGGAGAGTGCAGCCAACTCAGAGCAAAAATCCTGTTATTAGCAGAGAAGGAAAATGGGAAGCAGGACACAGTCTGTAACTCTACTGTAACCTGTTCCTAATTGCTTGGGTCACAGAATCACAGAATGTCAGGGTTGGAAGGAACCTAGAAGATCATCTAGTCCAACCCCACTGCCCAAAGCAGGATCACCTAGACCAAGTCACCCAGGAACACATCCAGGCGGGTTGGGAATGTCTCCAGAGAAGGAGACTCCACAACCTCCCTGGGCAGCCCCTTCCAGGCTCTGGCACCCTCACTGGGAAAAAGTTTTTCCTTGTGTTTACCCTAAACCTCTTGTGATCCAACTTAATCCAATTCAATCAATTTCTGGATCTCTCAGATAGCGAAAGCCCCTTTTCCAGATTATAAAAACATCCCTCAAGCGTCATATATACTGTCCACAGACTGAGGTCAGTTCTTAAGGTAGCCCACAGTGACTTTCCTTAGAAGCTCTGCAGAACTTTTACAGTGAACTGCAAAATATGTGGTATTAAAGGATCCTTCCACCTATTAAATAAAATGCAACACCAAACCTTTACTTATGTAAATGTGTATTGACCTCCTTTGATGCCATCCTCTCAAGTCACAAAAAATATTCCTGCTACTACTATTATCTTTATTCTGCTGTCATGCCTTTCAAGAGACACTACTGGAGACAGTGAACTGACCTGAAAGTAGCTGCAGAGGTCTACCAGTACTAGTGAAAGACAGTAATTTGGCCTTCAAAACATTTAGGCTGCAATAGAACCTAGGGCAGAAATCAAAACAATCTGTAAAGATTTCCTACCCGAGTAATCAGAAAACTCTGATCTGTTTTTCTCAAGAGATTCTGGGCAATTCAAGCTGGATCAGACCTCTCAGCTAATAATGAAAGGGGAAGCTGCTTAGTAGACTTTTTTAACAATCTTAAATCCATGAAATGCTTACTTTGTACATGCTTATATAAAATGTTTTTGAGACTGATATGATTGCAGTTGCTTGGAAGAGTTTCAACTCTACTGGAGGAATTATGGTAGTTTCCAGGAAAAAAAAACTAACATTATCTCTTTAAAGAGAAGAACCTAATATAAGCATGTTCATTTATGGACAGAGGATCAAAGCTTCAGTTAAGCCAGAAGTTGAGGTACCTTCAGCCATCTTATATTCTATTTCATGTTAGCTGACTCCATGATTCTGTCAAGCATAAAATTCCAAACTTCTGCATATAAAAATGTGTTATGCTGCAGAAATAGCATGTTTAAGAAGAATGTGTTTAAGTGAGCTTGTTTTGTTTCAGAGAAAGAGCCTCATATGACTTTACTTGTATTAATGACATGAAGGCTGTAGTTTTAACCAGAAGAATGTGTATTGCATTACGTATGCTTAGAAGAAATATATGGAATTTTTTTTCTTCTTTTGCCAGAAAGATTTGGGCTCATTCACCTCTGCAGGCATCTCTGTCTGCATCTTCCAATGAGGTTTTCAGCATTCTAGTTCTTTATAATTAGGGATAAATTCAAACTCTACGTTGGCTTTGCATTCCTGACCCTTCTGACATACCTATCACATTGCTTCGTTTTGTTTCTCTGGGATTGTTCAGGGAAACAGAGAATTTCATGTAAGATTTTTAACAACACTACCTGCTTTATATAATGCCACCAACAGCTGGTGTGGCATTAGAGGGGAAACAAGAGTAATCAGGAGCTGAGAAAGTAACAGTCTGTGGAGGATCCTGCATGGATGCTCTGTTGATGTCTACTACTGAACACACAGCCCACTCTTACTCCTACAACATAGCAAAAATCCTTGCTTTTTAAATCATAAAACTATTATTACTGTCTCAAGGGAAGAGCAAAAATAGCACCTCATTTTGCATCTGGCTTCCAGCTTTATGTTAGCAGAAATACATGACACATGGGAAGCAAAACAGGTCACACAAGAGAGGAGACAAAGTCAATCTCATTTTATGGCTTTGATTCACTGATTCTCAGTTCTCCTCAGCCTTGAGGAATAGCAGCCCTCAGAGAAACAGAGCAGCTAACTAATCCCATATACCCAGTTTGAGTGATTGACAAGAGTTGTTACAGGGCTACTGGGCCCCTCATCACTGGCTTAATGGTTAGTGCATCAAAAACATGACACTGGGCTGGTTGGTCACTATTTTTTTAGTAGTAACTATCAAATGATCTATCCTGAACTTCCTGAGAGCAATATCTGTATTTAAATNTCCAGGCTCTGGCACCCTCACTGGGAAAAAGTTTTTCCTTGTGTTTACCCTAAACCTCTTGTGATCCAACTTAATCCAATTCAATCAATTTCTGGATCTCTCAGATAGCGAAAGCCCCTTTTCCAGATTATAAAAACATCCCTCAAGCGTCATATATACTGTCCACAGACTGAGGTCAGTTCTTAAGGTAGCCCACAGTGACTTTCCTTAGAAGCTCTGCAGAACTTTTACAGTGAACTGCAAAATATGTGGTATTAAAGGATCCTTCCACCTATTAAATAAAATGCAACACCAAACCTTTACTTATGTAAATGTGTATTGACCTCCTTTGATGCCATCCTCTCAAGTCACAAAAAATATTCCTGCTACTACTATTATCTTTATTCTGCTGTCATGCCTTTCAAGAGACACTACTGGAGACAGTGAACTGACCTGAAAGTAGCTGCAGAGGTCTACCAGTACTAGTGAAAGACAGTAATTTGGCCTTCAAAACATTTAGGCTGCAATAGAACCTAGGGCAGAAATCAAAACAATCTGTAAAGATTTCCTACCCGAGTAATCAGAAAACTCTGATCTGTTTTTCTCAAGAGATTCTGGGCAATTCAAGCTGGATCAGACCTCTCAGCTAATAATGAAAGGGGAAGCTGCTTAGTAGACTTTTTAACAATCTTAAATCCATGAAATGCTTACTTTGTACATGCTTATATAAAATGTTTTTGAGACTGATATGATTGCAGTTGCTTGGAAGAGTTTCAACTCTACTGGAGGAATTATGGTAGTTTCCAGGAAAAAAAAACTAACATTATCTCTTTAAAGAGAAGAACCTAATATAAGCATGTTCATTTATGGACAGAGGATCAAAGCTTCAGTTAAGCCAGAAGTTGAGGTACCTTCAGCCATCTTATATTCTATTTCATGTTAGCTGACTCCATGATTCTGTCAAGCATAAAATTCCAAACTTCTGCATATAAAAATGTGTTATGCTGCAGAAATAGCATGTTTAAGAAGAATGTGTTTAAGTGAGCTTGTTTTGTTTCAGAGAAAGAGCCTCATATGACTTTACTTGTATTAATGACATGAAGGCTGTAGTTTTAACCAGAAGAATGTGTATTGCATTACGTATGCTTAGAAGAAATATATGGAATTTTTTTTCTTCTTTTGCCAGAAAGATTTGGGCTCATTCACCTCTGCAGGCATCTCTGTCTGCATCTTCCAATGAGGTTTTCAGCATTCTAGTTCTTTATAATTAGGGATAAATTCAAACTCTACGTTGGCTTTGCATTCCTGACCCTTCTGACATACCTATCACATTGCTTCGTTTTGTTTCTCTGGGATTGTTCAGGGAAACAGAGAATTTCATGTAAGATTTTTAACAACACTACCTGCTTTATATAATGCCACCAACAGCTGGTGTGGCATTAGAGGGGAAACAAGAGTAATCAGGAGCTGAGAAAGTAACAGTCTGTGGAGGATCCTGCATGGATGCTCTGTTGATGTCTACTACTGAACACACAGCCCACTCTTACTCCTACAACATAGCAAAAATCCTTGCTTTTTAAATCATAAAACTATTATTACTGTCTCAAGGGAAGAGCAAAAATAGCACCTCATTTTGCATCTGGCTTCCAGCTTTATGTTAGCAGAAATACATGACACATGGGAAGCAAAACAGGTCACACAAGAGAGGAGACAAAGTCAATCTCATTTTATGGCTTTGATTCACTGATTCTCAGTTCTCCTCAGCCTTGAGGAATAGCAGCCCTCAGAGAAACAGAGCAGCTAACTAATCCCATATACCCAGTTTGAGTGATTGACAAGAGTTGTTACAGGGCTACTGGGCCCCTCATCACTGGCTTAATGGTTAGTGCATCAAACACATGACACTGGGCTGGTTGGTCACTATTTTTTTAGTAGTAACTATCAAATGATCTATCCTGAACTTCCTGAGAGCAATATCTGTATTTAAATGAGCCTGCACCAGCACAACTTCCAGGTAAGGCAATAATCCCAGAGCTGATGACATGCTAAGAAAGTGAGAAGACAAAATCATGTGAGGACATGCAATGGGCCTACAGGCATGTACATCTACATACATAAGTATGCATCAAGTTGGAGCATATATTCTGATTTTCCCTATTAAAAACAAACAAACAAACAAACTCACATAACAGTCTACATGCCCTGTGCTTTCCACAGATCATATCCAGCATTCAGAGAGTAATTGAAAAGAAAGGGAATTATTATATTTATGTATAAATGATACTCTAAAAAGGAAATGGTATCAATAATGTAGTAGCAAAAGACTTGAAAGGAAATAGATTTTTGATGAAGTCAATTTTTCAAAGTCTTTCTCCAGAAGAGAAAATAAAGCTTTTAAATTGATATTCATGTTGACCACTGCTCCTTGTTAACATTTTGCCCTTGGGAGAAAAATACAGCTTAGCAGTACGAGGCCTCTATAATAAGCATCTTTATCTCCTTGGGATTCTCAGGCTTGATGTTATTTTTTTGTCCTCCAGAGCCATACTGTAAACTGCATACCACTAGGGCTGACTCACACGGGCCTCGGGAGGAAGACACGGGGAAGGGGGCTCCTTTCTCATGAGAAGTTCAACATGCTGAAATTCCTCTTCCAACTCAGCAGCTCAAAAGTCATTCTGCACCCAGCTTGACCTGGNATGCTTACTTTGTACATGCTTATATAAAATGTTTTTGAGACTGATATGATTGCAGTTGCTTGGAAGAGTTTCAACTCTACTGGAGGAATTATGGTAGTTTCCAGGAAAAAAAAACTAACATTATCTCTTTAAAGAGAAGAACCTAATATAAGCATGTTCATTTATGGACAGAGGATCAAAGCTTCAGTTAAGCCAGAAGTTGAGGTACCTTCAGCCATCTTATATTCTATTTCATGTTAGCTGACTCCATGATTCTGTCAAGCATAAAATTCCAAACTTCTGCATATAAAAATGTGTTATGCTGCAGAAATAGCATGTTTAAGAAGAATGTGTTTAAGTGAGCTTGTTTTGTTTCAGAGAAAGAGCCTCATATGACTTTACTTGTATTAATGACATGAAGGCTGTAGTTTTAACCAGAAGAATGTGTATTGCATTACGTATGCTTAGAAGAAATATATGGAATTTTTTTTCTTCTTTTGCCAGAAAGATTTGGGCTCATTCACCTCTGCAGGCATCTCTGTCTGCATCTTCCAATGAGGTTTTCAGCATTCTAGTTCTTTATAATTAGGGATAAATTCAAACTCTACGTTGGCTTTGCATTCCTGACCCTTCTGACATACCTATCACATTGCTTCGTTTTGTTTCTCTGGGATTGTTCAGGGAAACAGAGAATTTCATGTAAGATTTTTAACAACACTACCTGCTTTATATAATGCCACCAACAGCTGGTGTGGCATTAGAGGGGAAACAAGAGTAATCAGGAGCTGAGAAAGTAACAGTCTGTGGAGGATCCTGCATGGATGCTCTGTTGATGTCTACTACTGAACACACAGCCCACTCTTACTCCTACAACATAGCAAAAATCCTTGCTTTTTAAATCATAAAACTATTATTACTGTCTCAAGGGAAGAGCAAAAATAGCACCTCATTTTGCATCTGGCTTCCAGCTTTATGTTAGCAGAAATACATGACACATGGGAAGCAAAACAGGTCACACAAGAGAGGAGACAAAGTCAATCTCATTTTATGGCTTTGATTCACTGATTCTCAGTTCTCCTCAGCCTTGAGGAATAGCAGCCCTCAGAGAAACAGAGCAGCTAACTAATCCCATATACCCAGTTTGAGTGATTGACAAGAGTTGTTACAGGGCTACTGGGCCCCTCATCACTGGCTTAATGGTTAGTGCATCAAAAACATGACACTGGGCTGGTTGGTCACTATTTTTTTAGTAGTAACTATCAAATGATCTATCCTGAACTTCCTGAGAGCAATATCTGTATTTAAATGAGCCTGCACCAGCACAACTTCCAGGTAAGGCAATAATCCCAGAGCTGATGACATGCTAAGAAAGTGAGAAGACAAAATCATGTGAGGACATGCAATGGGCCTACAGGCATGTACATCTACATACATAAGTATGCATCAAGTTGGAGCATATATTCTGATTTTCCCTATTAAAAACAAACAAACAAACAAACTCACATAACAGTCTACATGCCCTGTGCTTTCCACAGATCATATCCAGCATTCAGAGAGTAATTGAAAAGAAAGGGAATTATTATATTTATGTATAAATGATACTCTAAAAAGGAAATGGTATCAATAATGTAGTAGCAAAAGACTTGAAAGGAAATAGATTTTTGATGAAGTCAATTTTTCAAAGTCTTTCTCCAGAAGAGAAAATAAAGCTTTTAAATTGATATTCATGTTGACCACTGCTCCTTGTTAACATTTTGCCCTTGGGAGAAAAATACAGCTTAGCAGTACGAGGCCTCTATAATAAGCATCTTTATCTCCTTGGGATTCTCAGGCTTGATGTTATTTTTTTGTCCTCCAGAGCCATACTGTAAACTGCATACCACTAGGGCTGACTCACACGGGCCTCGGGAGGAAGACACGGGGAAGGGGGCTCCTTTCTCATGAGAAGTTCAACATGCTGAAATTCCTCTTCCAACTCAGCAGCTCAAAAGTCATTCTGCACCCAGCTTGACCTGGCAGATGTAACTCTTCTGCTCTCACTCCTTAATTTGCCTGCATTTGGCTCAGGTTCATAGCTCTTTGTGGTGCCCAATGGCTTTCCTGTTTGAAGCTATATACTAAAAAAAGCAAGCCTGGGCCCACTCAAATATCATCGTGAGAGCGACATCGTAGGGACTCCTTGGAAGCAGCAGAAAAAAAGGGGCAGATGAGCTGACAGCCAGCATTCCTGTCCTGCCAGCTTGAAGGATGTTGCCCGCAGCCAGTCACCATATGTTTGCCTCCAAACTAAGGAACAGAGAGGCCAGAGAGATGCGAACAATTCAGATCATTTCTTAATCCATCTCCCAAGGGAGAAGGGAAGCTTTGAAGCTTGCAAGCATCACCTGCATTCCCTGCCTTGCTTTTTCACAGTGGCACATCAGAGGACCAGGAACAGGAATCGTCCTCTTAAACACTCTTAAAGGTTTTTAGTAGACAAATGCAATGGTTTCCAAAAGGACTTCTATTTTAGGGTGTCTTCAGATGTATTGCCACTCTTTGAATTTGCTCTGTTTTAATTGTGTGAAGACTTTTAACCTACTCAGTTAAAGAAAAATAGTGGGAAGACACTTCCTAACTGAATATATACAACCTGTGTATTTACAAGATGTGATGCAGCATACATTTCAGAAATGTTCAATCTCGTTGAGACCCAGCAAAACTCTGAAGTGCAACAAAGTGATCAGTATGAAAACAAATAGGACCAGAAAGCATCAGAACAGCCGCCTGGATCACCATGTTAAACACTTACACTCTTTCAGATGTGGAATTATTTTTGACCAAGGATAATGGGAATGTCTTCATGCTTCCACTGTCCTTCCAGTTTGGATGCTGGAGACAGTCAGGGGAGCTCTGCAAATTAAAGGGCCTTCTAGGTTACAAATTTTATGCCCATGCCACAAGAGACATTGCATTATATAAACCTACAAACTGATTAACCTCTACTACAAATGCTAGATGAGAGTTTTTCTTTGGTCCCTATATCACTTTGCACATCAGCTCATCTTCCACAGACTTAAATGTCAAGACAAAATATTGTACATGTGCAGAGACAAACTGAAGAAGAAGTAAGGAGAAAAAATGAGTAGCAAGTCACCTGACTTTCCAGCACTGTAAGCAGTTTGGACTGCCTTGAAACAACAAAAATACACTTAACCGGGCCACTGACATCCTGAACACAGGTGCTTAGAGAAGGCCAGACCATGCTTCACAGAATCACAGAA
>VYZU01019491.1:0-16122 GCA_013401355.1 Ceyx cyanopectus | reverse complement strand
TGTTTGTTTGTTTGTTTTTAATCAGGGGAATATCAGTCGTAAGTGATTTCATCCTATGCTGTGTAATACAGCTTAGTTTTGTTACCTGCTTTTAATGGACCTTAAGCTCAGATGGTACTTCTAGATCACTTGCAGTGAGTTCTTGCTTGATGCACACCATACAGATCTACCCAGCTACTATGTGTGGAGTCTTGCAATTTGTGTCTAATGAAAGCATTGCCCTCAGGATTCTTGATCAGGACAAAGAAATAAAGAACCTGCCTTTTCTTTAAATAGTTGATTCTGGTAGTTAACTCTTGTACTAATTGCACTGGCTTTACTTTCACCTTTATAAAACAAGTAAATGAAGTCCCATGGCAATGAGCTCTAAACTTTCTTTTGCATGAAACTTCAAGCATGACCATTCTAGGATAAAAGTGTATGATCTGAAAGCATAAGTCTGAATTTACTCTTGGAGTACAGCTTTGCTGAACCCCGCTGAGCAGTACTGGTAATGTAACAGCCATACAGACACACATTGCTTCATGTCTTGTCAGAAAAACCTAATACCAACACTTTAATTCACACTATCCCAGTTTACATTTGGCACAGATGTTCAATAGTCTCCAGCTATTGCCCAATCAATCAGACTGTCATTTGTAGTATTTCTGCAGTACAAACCTGTTAATTAAACCCCGGTTTGTATTAGCACATATCCAATGTAAATATCCTGTGATTTTGCTTTAGAAAATTGATCTGCTGGTGTACCTGTACCAGTTGAAAACTAAGTCTCCCTTGTGATGTATGGATGCAGGGAGGGAGGAAAAGGTAGTAGCACTGACATCTCTCAAAAAATGACCAACATATACAAAAACAGTTGTGGAGAAGGAAGTTAAACAAAAAAGCATTATCACAGACCTCACATTTTGTTCATTGAAGGTAAACATTATACTTTTCCTTTTACATTAATATAACAATGGGGAACCATTATTCTGTGCTAATAACCTATTTTGTTAACATTCTCTCCTGATTATGTCCACAGACACCCATAACAACATAGTTAATATAGGAAAGACTTTTACAAGGCTTTGACTTAATTTCAGCTGATTAGTGTTAGATACACTTTTCAAATTAAGGCAGATAGACCAGTCCTGCTCTCATTAATCTTAATGATAATTTAGACATTATTTTGAAAGGAAGCAGCACTGGATTTCCATGGAACATGAAATCTGAGGTAGAAAATGGTCATGAAATAAGGTTTTCATTTTGTCCTGACAGTCTGAGCATTGTATGAATAAATAGAAGGGAGGTTATACTACACTTGTCACTATAGAGAGAAAAATGTTGCACATCCACTTTCTCATCTGATTTCACACATATCCTTTATAATAGTGTATGATAATGCATGAAAAGATCTTGGAACACATCCTCTGCTTCTGTAATAGGTGTAAACCCAATGACTTCCAAGGAACTGGGAGTGGAGCATCTCCCTTATGAGAAGAGGCTGAGAGAGATGGGTCCTTTTAGCCTGGAGAAAAAGAGACTCAGGGGTGTCTCTGTTAATGTCTATAAATATGTAAAGGGCAAGTGTTGGGAGGATGGAGCCAGAGTCTTCTCAGTGACATCCAGTGGTAGATCAAGAGGCAATGGGTACAATCTGGAGCACAGGAGGTTTCATGTAAACATAAGGAAAAACTTTTTCATTGTGAGGGTAACAGGTTGCTCAGAGAGGCTATGGAGTCTCCTTCTCTGAAAACACTCAAAATCCACCTGGATGTGTTCCTNGGTTTTTTTTGTGTTTTTTTTTTATATATATATATATAGGGTTATTTTTGTTGGAAGCAGTATTCGGAGTCACAAAATGGCTGAGGCTGAAAGGCATGTCTCAGAGGTCATCTGATCTGAGCCCTCTGCTCAAGGATGGCCACATGGAGCTGGATGCCCAGGAACAGGTTCAGACTGTTTTGCTCCTTTCTTATAGGCACTGATAAAAAGCTCTCTTCAGGTGCATGTGCTTTACTAAACAGTTTGCAGTGAGGATGATGTGTGATGCTTTTGTTGTTACACTGACCTATCCAAGGAATTCTTCAGGAGAAAAGATGCTGCAAATTACACAGGGACTTTACAGTGGTTTTCCTAAATGTCTAAAGCTGTCCCTGTAGCTGCATCCTACCCCTAAGACAGCATTGGAAACAGATGCTTGTACTTGGGTTCTGACAGCAAAGTGACTCATGGTCAAGCAGTGTAAAGTGTTCCCAGGATTTCTTTCCTGGCGTCTGTCTCTTCTGTCAGTCCCATTAAGCTAGATTGCCTGGAAATGTTAAAGTTATGTAAGCTTGGCAAACCCCCCCCACCTTGGCAGACAACCTCTCCAGTTGCCGTTAGAGTTCTCAGAGGTCCTCTTTCCAGGCATGAGTATGCAGTTAATTAATTGGAGAGATTTAAATGCATGATTGGACTGCATGAAAGGGGAAAGCCCACAGGAGAACCCAGGGGTGGGTACATCTTGCAAACAGAATCCAAGTAATTCAATTCTTCAGGGCAACCATTGCTGTGGTTTAATCCTTTTCTAGTATGCAAAGAGCTGTTCCTAGAGTGTTAATGTGCAAATAGTTCATGTAAAGCAAAGCTGAAACTGGCAGATAGAGCCTTCTTTCTCGATCTGAGCAGCTGCTCCACCACTGCTACACTTGGTACAGCCTCTTCTCACACTTCCTGCTTCCCCACCAGTCCGTTCTCACTGACCCTGGTGTTGCCAGGGACTTTGTGGCTCTCAGTCCCAAAGAGGGCACCAAAGAACATCTCATTGGGGTAGCTCCAGGGCCTGCTCCCCCTGGCCTGCTCTCTCTGGCTGACAATCTAGCTGGCATTTAAAAGCTATTACGAATAATAAAAAAGCTGTTGGAAATAATGGAAAAGCAGTTACAGGCGAGGAGTGTTCAAAATGAACGCACAAACTAAATGCTGCATTGCTAAAGCCTGCAGATACAGTGTCTTTTTAAAATACCAACAGCTTTCGGTAAGGAGCCTTTGAGGGCTGCAGGGTTCATTCAAGGAAACATTTAATGATCACAAGAAGATATGAAGGATGTTTTTTTCCTGAAGCAACAGTGGGACAGGGGGCACATAGGTATCATAGTGTGTGCCACTGTTAGAAGACAGTGCGAAAGCTGGATCCTGGAAACACCTTTTCTAACTCATTGTTTGTCATCCTATCCCTGGCAGGGTACCATCTGATACTCTCCTTCAGTTATTGTCCAGAAATATATTTCTGTCAAGTGCTGTCATGTTTTGTCTCCTGAGATGATGGTATTCTGTTGTGAGTTATGATACAGAAATCTAATCTTTGCCACAACTCTCTCTTAAGGTACTATTTTTTTTTCTGCCTAATGAGGGCCAGTATATCATGTAATGTTCTTGACATAGTAACACTGTTTGCTACCACAACTGAAAGCTGCTAGGAGGTTTTATTAGATTACAAATTCTGTGGAGTTTACAATAAGGATAATGTATATTAAAATACAGTAGTTTTCTTCATAGATTACTAGATGGAGATTAAATATAGGAAGTTGATAAGTACCTGAGACAATCAACTAATATATTTTCAATAACTGTTGTTTTCCTATGTCATTTTATTGATCTAATAATTCCTTTTGTAGTGTAAGACTCTATATTTGACTTTAAGCTTTTTATTGATACTGTTGTGATAGGCAAGAAAGAAATTACAGCAGTCTATAGAGAATGTTTAAAATGCTGAGGACCACCAATTGAAGCCAAAATCTAATTATTTTGGATGTAACAATTGTGTTACCACTAAGGTTTATGCAGAATAGTTTGCATCAAAGTCTAGGAGAACTTATGTGTAGGTACAAACATCTCCATTGTGGAAATTTGCATTCTCCTAGGTGTAAAAAATGTCCCTTTCCCCCCCATATCAAATATAATCTTAATTCCACTTGTACTGTAGTTTTGTGCTACTGCTAAATGACTAGTCTCTGCATTTCATTTTAAATCAAGTGAAAAATAAATACTGTGGACTCTAATACATACTGAAAAATGAAACAGAGCTGCTTCAGTGAATATTTGATTCTGTATAAGAATGGAGTAAATCTATAGAACCTATTTATCCTGGGCCTGGTGGTTCAACCCAGGGAAGCTTTCTCTTTGCTGTTACAAGGACCTGTAAACCTCCTATGCAAAAAAAAAAACCCAAAGGAGGTTAATTTTCCCTGCTCTTGCTATCAAGGTTGTTTTGTTACATCGTGAAAACAAAAATAATAGTTCAATGGGGCAGTATTACCCCTTGCCTTTTCTGGTGCAAGGATGGAACTCTCCGCGATCTGGCCATGTGACTGTAAAGCAAATTGCCACTGTTAACTTTTTAAATCTCTACAGAAATCACTCTATCACCTTCCTTTAGCAGTATGTTTCTCATTGGTGCTGAAGAACTGACCCCTACAAGGCTGAGTGACCAGGATGATTCATATGTGACTTCAGACTCCTATCCAGCAAGGAAGGCAGCTCATCCCCTCACACCTGCTGCTATCATGCTGGTGTCCCTCTACTGCTAGGAGCACCTTTTCTCTCCTTTGTGCCAGCAGGAGCCATTGAAAAGTCTGGCCTGACACACCTACTGCCTCATATACTAAACCGAATATTTTTAATTGCATTAATCAAATAATCCTCTAGGAGCGTAAGATGATGTTTTTACATTGTGGAGATGATGAGGCCACTTAACATTCAGGCTGCCATGCCTAATCCTTCCCAACTCACAGAAATCCTAGAGTGTGAGCTTCAACTTGAACATATTGTGCATGGGTTCAAATGTTCAGCTATATAGACAATTAAGTCCATGTTTAAACGGGATAGGTGTGTTTGAACTACCCTGTTTATTCACACTAGCCTCTGAAATTGAAGACTTGCTTATGCAAACAGTCTGCAAAGAGCAGGAGGAGGTTGAGGTGCAAGCAGCTCTTAATAGCCCATTTAGTCTGTTGGCAATAGGGTAATTTTGGTATCTCCTCAGTTGCAGGTTTTTTTATACTTCTCTCCTGAACTCTGATGTTGTGACAACTGCAATACCAGATTAGGCAAGAAACCTACCAGGAAACCTGGTGAAAGCTGGAGCACAGCAAAGCCTGATCTAGCTGTCTCTGCGTCTAGACACAACTGACCTAATTATTCCGGGCATTTGTGCATTGTGATGCTCTGCTGGTCACAAGTGGTTAATAATGTAGTGTGCAAATGAAACTGTCTTCCTATCCCCATACTGTTTGTGCAGGCAGCTCTTTCAATGTTATTGCCACTCTCTTACCCTCTTTCCCAGCAGGCACCTTAGTCTGTGGCTCTATACCCCCTCTTATTATGTATTTTGTTGCTTTTTTATTGCATAGCTACTTTTAAAATGCTTAGAAACACAGAGTAATTTCCCCTCCATTTTAGTTTTGCAGCCTTCTCACTGTCAGCTGCTATAGCTATTAAAATAATTATGTTGTGAAAGTCATTGTGAGATGTGGGGTTTGAGGAAATGGTTTCTTTACTGAATAATAATGATAAATTCTCATCTTAATACTATTTGCATAAAAGGGTCAGGTTTACAATGGTGAGCAACATGTGCATCACCAATGAAACAGTTTATTATCAAGGGTTGCACATGACTAGGGTGTGTGAGACTGAGGTTCAGTGTCTTCCTCTGATCCAGGAGACTGCTACAGAAATTTTGTGATAAAATCACTAAAATACTGGTGGAGCCAGGCACATGAATCCTTAAATTCCATCTCAGTGGCTAGTGTCCTAGATACTTGCATGTCACTGCCTAGTAAGGAACAAAAGACACTAGGTGAAGTGTGAGAACTCCCATCAGAGAACAGTCCCACCGCCCCTGTCTGAAAACCAGAAAAGTGTGCAGATGTAAAAGGAAGCAGGGCACTGAATGTGGGTCCCTTCATCTCAGTTCTTAGAAAGAAGAGAGACCCTGCTTCTCTTATGTTCAACTCACCACTGAGCTTGGTGCTGTTTCCTTTTCTGTTTTACACAGGTTGAAAATTCAAACATTTTGATTTGGCTGGAATGAAAAGTCTTTATGGTACAACAGGGAATTTTTCAAGTTTCCACCTAGCTGGCAAGAATAAATGATCAAGTGAAAAATGAAATGTTAGGACTGGCTACTGAATTAAGGAAAAGCAATTGCAATGACAGTTCAGCAGTCCAACTGCTTACACTCCCTTCTCCCCTGAGCTCTGCTGAGAACTCATTCTCCGGCCTGCAGTGGACACCTCTCCCCACTTACTCATCTTTCTTGTTCTTCTAGCCAATGGAAATGTGCTAGCATCAGCTGCCATTTCACAACACCCCTCCTTCTTTCTCCCTCTGATGGTTCTCTGTGTCTCAGTGGGCTGCGCTGTTACCTTCAATTAACTTTCAGATCGCTTTTTTTCTTCCTAGAAAGGTGTATGTGTTGTTGGACACCCTTGCAGGTGAGCTCTGGGAGCAAAATGGGGGATATAGAGCAAGTCACCTAGTTCACTCCCTCCTGTGTCCATAAGAAAGAAGTGTGAAGCAGCTGCTAAACAAAGCTAGGAATTACCTTCTTGCTTTATGGTTTTTTTTGTGTTAACCTTGTGATCAGTATTTGCTTTGTGATTTTATTTTTATTTTTTCCTTTGGTGTCAATTCCTAACAACAGTTTACTCATCTTTTCTGTGTCTGGCATTTTAACACTCTTCTGAAAAAAAAAACTGTGAGTGTCCACAGAAATATCTAATAATGAACCGCTTCGTGAATTTCAACTTTTTTTTTTTTGTGTTAATTTGGGGTTTTGAATCTAATTATTTTTTTTCTTTATCATTATAGCTTCTTTGTTTCCCAGCCTGCACCACTTCTGACCACACTCCTCCACACTGCAGCTGCCAGCTTATCATCACATAACACCTTCAAGCTTTTGGGTACTGAAAGTGGCAATACCCAAAACTGAGCAATCACAGGAGAACTTCAGGGGTTGGTTTGTTTATTTATGCAACTATTAATTTTCTGACACATGCTGCAGGCGAAGCACTGAAGTTCTCACCTACACTAAAGCTCAAATAAATAAAAAAAAAGCCTCCTAAGTTTAAAATAACAGAGAAAAAATAACACCTCTATTTTTAAAAAATCTAGTGAAAAATGTGTTTGTTTCATACCTTTGTCCAGAAATATTGCATAAAGAAATAGATTCTTTTTTTCTTCCCAGTTACTATATCATCCTTTTCTTTGTTTAGACAACCTGAACTGAAACTAAACTAAATTAATCTGAAGATCTTGATGTGAAGGATAATGTAAGCCTCCTAGGATATAATTGATAAATGCCATGGCATCACAATATACACCTGAAAAGTTTCTGGATTAATTCTCCCCTTTCTCTTTTCCTCTTTCCTTGTGTTGCAGAGGCAGACAACTGCACATTGAGATTTTCAAAGCAGTACTGAGGATGGATTTTAATGGCAGATGCATAGCTAATCCCATGCAATGCTTTCAGATCTCAACCTCCACTTCTTAGTAACTGACTGAAAAAGGCTCCAAAATTAATCTGGAAGGTAGTGCACACAACTGCTGAGCGTTTCTTTTTGCCACAGGCATTTCAGCACTGTGTACTTGTGGCCCAGGAGGTCTGGGGATCTACTAGTCAGGGAACTCCTATGGGTCTGGCTGTGGTAACACTGCACCCTTCTGCAAAGCCCTTTGGCAGTGGAAACCCTTCATCTCTGGGCTCCCAGGCTTTGGGACTGGGATGGTACACTTCCCAAGGTTATGTGTGTGTTTTGGTTTAGTCACAATTCCTGGACAAAACCACAGCTGCTGTTAAGGAAGGTTTTGGGGTCCCAAAGCACCTACATCAATTTGAATCCCCAAAGAGCTCCTTTTTTGTTCCCAGTAGACCTCTGCACTGGGCTGCTTGTCCATCACATGCTGCAGCAAGCCTTCTCAAGCAGCCTGTATCCCCCTTCAGCTCATGGCCCTTCTGCTGCCACAATTTTGGCAGCAGTGCCTTTAAATGATCCCACAGTAACCTGGCCCTCTCCCAGTCATTGTGTTTGTCAGAGCTCAGCAGTTCCCATCCTCTGGGTTCCAATCCTCTAAAATAGAGCCTTTGCTGCATTTTCCTTGGAGAGCACTTGTGGGTTGGTGGAGAGCGTTGGAATCCAAGAGGAGGAAGCTGTGTCCTTGTTCAGTGTCGTGCCCTGGCTGGGGGTGTTACACTGCAAGGGAAAGTCTCTGTTAGTAGCAAAGCAGTGGGAGGGAAATCTTGAGATGAAACAGGAGTTTATGTTGCCTGTTTTCAAGTATGACATTTGTCACTAATAATGCCATGAATCATAATTATGTCTAAAGGAAAACAACAAATGATATTAACTGTGGGGATATTAGAGCACACATAAATCTGGCAGTCTGGCTGGTGTGCAGATGATCAGGGGTGCAAAGGGTGACCTGGGATCCAGGGAGGGAATTTGAACCCTGAGGGAAGGTCCAGGTGAGACTTGACAGAGGAAAATGGCTGGGGTGGTTCCTCCCTGATGTGGTCATGACCACCCTGCCTGCTTTCCCCTGTAGGGACTATGCCTTGCCAGTTCCCAGGGCAGCCCTTGGAGCAGGGAGATGTGCAGGCTTCTTACAGACACAAAAAGCTGGATTCCCCTTAGGAATAATTTCCTTAGGACCCAGGCTAAAAATGCAGTTTTAAGAATTTTTACCTTTTTTCCAGATCAACAAGCTGTGACGTGTATAGCACAGTTGATTGACATGTCAAGCTTTCTTCCTATGACAAATTTTCAGACACCTCAAAGATGACCCTAAAGCAGGTGTGGCAGGATACACATGTCTTTTTTCTGCATTTTTTTACCACTGTGAGGCCACAAGTGAACCACAATGTTGTTCAAGGACAAGCATAGCTGCTAACAAAGATTTCTCTTTATAGGTTTGTTTTGTTTTGTTATCCATGCAGACTTTTTTTCAGCTGTGTAGTTGTATGAGAGACATTTCTCCTGTCTGACATGCCCACCTCATGGGAGTTTTTTCCTGGCAAGATACACAAGGTGCTACAGCCAGAATTTCACAGACTGTTTATCTGAGGAACAGATAAATTGCAAATGGCCTTTGTCTATTTAAAATATGTTTGAGAACAGAGAAATTAAATGAGTGATTCCCAAACTGCATGATAAAAGCCTCACTATAATAATGGAATGTTTTTTCCTGATAGTTGTCAGATGCTAATTAGGAAGACAAACAGGCATTCACCAAAGATGTCTGTGTTAATTTCAGACTTAATTATGCTAACCTAGAAACAGGAATGTAGAGTCATCCAGCAGCTACCCTTTGGTTTGCTGTTCAGCTGCCAGAAGATAACCATGCTGCTGTGCATTTTTTAGGATATAGGGATTCAGACTTATCATCTCAGGCTTTCTCTTTGGATTTTTTTTTCTTCTTCTCCTTTATGAAGATATTCTACCTCAGAGTTTTGAAGGAAGCATGTAATCAATCACTGCAAGACAAGAAATTATTTTACAAGAACAAACGCTGGTTGCCATGGTTTCTGAGAAGCAGAAACTCCAAGGTCATTGCCTGAAAATTCTTCACAGCCGAAGCCAGCATGAGGATACTTCATCTCACGAAGGAGAATAACCCTCCCTTGCCTATAAATACAGCCCTCCCACCTCCACTGGTATGCAGCTTCCCATTTCAGCCGCAGAAACACCGATGAGAACAGCATGTGGAAAACCTGCTTTGTGTCTGAAAACAAAGTCAGGCTTGGCTTTACAAGCTTGTGGTTTTCTTAGTTGGTTGTTTCCTAGTTCATTTGTGCATCTGCTGTATTTGCTGACTGAGGAGTTGCAGGTGTGACTGAAAAACTTTCACCTGAAGGAAATACCAGACTAGCTCTTTATGGAAGGGCTGACATATAGACTAGCAAATGGGAAAAAGCACCAAAGATGGAATAATACATTTGCAGTTACGCCTGAAAAAAAATGTCAAATCTACATTTCATGGATTTCTCCCCCAGGTCTGAGGCATAAGGAAAAACGTTTCATTCTGTGACTGAGGCATATGGCATCTTTACTGCTTCTGTATGTTTCAGTACTGACCTATGTAATAGTGACCATAAAAAAGACATTTTCAAACAGATGTGAAAAATCCAGCTCTATGTCCATTCAGTGTTCCACCAAAAAGCCAACAACATTTACACTGCTGAAATACTAACCTGCCAAAACAGTTATTAGATTAAGTCTCCCATTACACTGCAACTGCCAAAGCAAATTAATTGACAGATAATACTATCCAGACATTTATTTAGAACCATGAATTTTCATTTTAGCATGAATTTAGTGGGAAACACATGAGCCTTCTGCTCATGTTTGTAAAAATACACATAAGTGTGTGCACAGTATGTCATAACTACATCTTATTAGGCTTGGCTCATGTGAAAAGAGAATGCATCTAAGGTGCACCCAAAGTCTTATTAGTGTATCAAGTGTGTTTCTTTGCATGATGTGACATGTAAGTGGTACTTTAGACACCAGTGCCATAAAATCAATGACCCTTGAGTACATACTGATTTTCATTTCTGCCAGTTTTAAACAGAAAAAATGTATCAGAGTTTAGAAG
The DNA here is from genome assembly GCA_013401355.1 of Ceyx cyanopectus. Taxonomy (NCBI): domain Eukaryota; kingdom Metazoa; phylum Chordata; class Aves; order Coraciiformes; family Alcedinidae; genus Ceyx; species Ceyx cyanopectus. The sequence goes on along the minus strand of VYZU01019491.1, from coordinate 5,508 downwards.
TGACCTGGAAACCCACCACATTTAAGTAATAGAAATAACGTTGTGCAGTGGATCACTGGCCAAGCCACCATCTCAGCAACTGAACATCTTATTAGAGCACTGGAGAGTGTATAGGCTGCCAATGCAACAAACTTCTGATGAGATTCCTGGAGCCAGATAGGCAAGAAGTCTGTGAGTGGGGCTAGACCTTCTACAGCTAACTTACTATTCAAATGAGAAGAGATAAATTCACAAGTTTATTACAGAGAAAGGGAACCATAGATGGAGATTCAAGGGTTGAGTTCTATGAAAAATGTAAGGTCCTAAGGTCTGCTTAAATCCTGCTTTCAGCATCTAAATTACCAGCTACCTTCCTCAACACAACTGCCACTTCTGCTAGAAACCTGTTACTTCTGTGGCACCTCAGTTTTGCTGTGAAGCTGCCTAAATGCACAGAGCTGTGTTTCTGTGTTTATGTACTCTTCTCTCAGTGTAAACAGCTCTTTAATGCACTGGGATTTAACTCTGCTGGGGTATTAAGATGCCTGAGACTGGCTCTGGGTCTTTGGAAGCTTTTATCAGAAGTGCAAATAGAAATTCCACAACTGGTAAATAATTAGAGATGTTCATCATCTGGTACTGGCAGGGAGTTGTATCAGCAGCTGTGACGCTAATTTGGAAATCTGAACAACACCACTCTGTTGGTCTACCTCTGACTCATTATCTGTCCTTGAGGAATCATGTTGACCTCTCTGTGCTCTGATTTTCCCAGCTTTGAAATAACAATGATATGTTCCCACAATGAAGCTACATGTTTGGAAAGTGCTAACAATTATTTCTCTGTGACCCTCCTGTGAAAACCAGAGGAACCTCTTCTATGGGAATTCAGATGCCAAACCCTTTTAATTTCCTCACAAAAGTGTCTTTAGATCTGTATTATCTTTATTTTCAGACTCAGGTCAAAATTGTTGAGTGAGCCAGATAGATAGCTTTTGAACTGTTGTATCCCCTAACATTATTTTTGGTGGGGAAATCCACTTTATATAGGTACCTTAACAGAATGAATGTATTTATAAAGAAAAAAAAAAAAAAGAAGAAAAAGAAAAAAGAAAAAAGAAAAAAGAAAAGAAAAGAAAAGAAAAGAAAAGAAAAGAAAAGAAAAGAAAAGAAAAGAAAAGAAAAGAAAAGAAAAGAAGAAAACGAAAAGAAAGAAAAATATGTTACTGAGATATTTTTTGTTTTAATTATGTTACCTCTGTCTGTGGAGGTGAAATACCTTAAAATCTGCCTGTCTAAATAAACCAAAACATCAATATTGAAGACTAGTTTATATTTTTCAGCAGTATCATAAGTATTAACATAATTTAGAAATCTTAAGAAACAAAGAAAAGCACAATCTCAGGCTGTTTGTGTAACTAACCTTACATTGTGATCTAAGCATAAAGAAATAAATATTTCAACATTAACTTTCCTTTCCAAATTTTAAAACAAAAAACGTTTTATTTCTTCAAGTTGTAGGGAGTCTATATCAGGCACCTCAATGCTAGCCACTATGCCCATAGACCAGGTCATTTCCCTCCCACTCCTATTACACTCATACAAGGTGAAATTCATGGAGTTTTACATTGCTATGTTTAAGATTAATATCAGTTTTCTGCTCATTAAATAATATTTTTTCCTATATAGTGCCTTCCCAGTCTGACATTAGCTGAACTGGGGAGGGGCACATGTAGAAGCTACCATGACAATGGCATGTTGCCACTTAATGTTTAAAATACAATTTAGGCTCTCTCTGTCTTTTCTTTCCACCTTGTTCCTATCCAAGTTCTCATTTTCAAAGTATTTGTTTTGTCTTTATCCATCACATTTGACCTGTTTCCCATTTGTTCTTTTAAAATGTCTCCATTTCACAACTTAATCTTTCCCCTTGGTTCAGTCTCTCTAGTGGCATCTTCTCATTGCAATAGTCCACCTTTCCAGTATATGCATGTGCACAATCCGTAGCACTCCTCTTGACATTCTTTACTCTTATTTTCTCATTGTAAGTCAAACTTCTCCCTCTCCTTGTCTACAAAGCTACTTCACACTCTCCTGCCTCCCTAGCAGCAACCTCTCCTCTCTCCCCCACCTCTCTAGACTCTCTGCTGATGCTTACCCGCTCAGGGGAAGAGGGCTTGTGGGAGAAACAAGAATGTGCCCAAAAAGCTCTTGTCTTCTCTGATTTCAGTATAACCCAGCCTGCTTTCTCCTACATCTCACTCAAACTATAGCACAATAAATTGTAGGTCAGTTTTTCATCATGTTAATTTTGGTGTAGTCTGAATTGTTAAAGTGACATTTTTGGTTCATTTAAAATTAAGCATGTGATTTACTTTCACTAAACTAAGTGGAGATAGTCCAAGTCCAGTACTAATCTGATATCCTCTTTGAGTATGTAAATTTTTCTCTGGGGTGTACGGAAAGAGAGCAGTGATACAAAACCAAAACCAAACCAAACTAAACCAAACAAACCCAAAACAAATAAACAAAAAAAGCCCAACTAAAACAAAACAACTAACAAAACCTTTCCAAAGCAAAATTAAACTCAGTCCAGGAAAGGGTTTATGCTTGCATATAATATAAAAAAATATGTGTATGTATACATACAAATAAGTAATTTTTGCGAAGAGATATATGTGTGCATACATTTTCCGTCTCAGCTCTGCCCAATCATTTTTTCCTTACTATCTAGACACACAGTAACATCTGTTTGCTAAACTACTCTACCATCCAGTAAGCAACCATCAGTATGGCAGCTAGATGATTAAAAAGATTATGTCTCCCACAGTTTCACAGTAAAGACACTGTATCTCCCAGTACTTGTTGTGAATAGAAAACAAGATTCTCTCTCTCCATTCACCCTGTCAGAGTGCACTACAGAGACAAATGAACTTTTCCCCATTGCACTAATTTACTTTTGTTCTCTGTGATGGAATAGAAGAGAATTCTCCAGATACAAGTATCTTGAGCTTTGCTTCAGGAGGATTTTATTATGTTGTCCTTTGCATCCTTTAGGCTTTGAGATTGTAATAATTTAAGTGTTAGTGTAATTCATGCCTTCTCTGACTCTACTTTCCTCCCCTGGTGGTAGCTTTGAAGAGATGTTTGCACATGCATATACACAACCTGCACATGAGGAAGGTGGCTTTTGTGAATTTCTCTGTGTTGCATTTCAGAGTAAAATCAAAGGGCATGAGAGACCATCTGAGTCTGCCAGCATTATTGCACCAATTGTTCACCTATCCTTGTTGGAAAAGGCTAGTAAAATACCATGAAACAATTTTGTACTAATAAATATCTTATGACATAATAAATAGGGAAATATTTTTCCAGTTCCTGCTTCCTAAACCAGAAAGATACATCCTGTGGATGTATCAAAATCAAATTATATATAAAAACAAGGGAGGAGGAGAGCCAAGAACCAAGTCTATCTGCTTTATGTCATCCCATAACATAGGAAACATTCCCTCATTTCTGATAATTAAAAGTTAATTCAGATTAGTATACCATATTAATAAAATAATAAATCCCCATAGTTATTAGTTTAATCTTTTCATCTTTGTTTCCCAACTACAGTTTTGTTCAACCCAACTTCAGCTGATTTTAAAATCAAAAGGTGAAATCCTTTTCTGCGTCACTCAGAAAGATTTTGTGGGTATCACTAAGGATGCTACCTGGATGCAAAGAAAGATCAAAAGGGGAACTCATCTGTAGGTACCTCCTGTCACACCAGATTAGCCTGGTAAAGAATATCTGTTTCTGTGATCCAGGTTCTGAACACTTCTGTAGAGGTATGGAAATGTCTTTTCTTATTTTGACTTGATGACCTCATATAAGACGTCAAAAACACAGTCACAGGGGAAGGAGTAAATCTAAATCTCTGCTGTACTATTCCAGATGCTTGGACAGGTCTGAGGGGATGTGAACCTCTGAATTGGAATTTGTCTATATCCACCAACATCAAATTAATTACAGTTTGTGAGGTGTAAAAAACAGCTGTATAAGTCTGGAGAGCCCAGGTGTTCTTGAAGACCATTAGCAGGAGCAACAGGAGGAAGCTGTGGAGTGATTAGGAACTGCCATTGTGGATGATGGATGCTCTGACATCAGCAGTACGGGAAAGAAAGGGGCAGGAGGCTGCACAGGGGCTGATTGGGAGAGGGTCAGCTGCTGCTAGGGTTTGGATCACAGGCAGATAAGGGCATTAGTGGTCTAACAACTAGAAGAGTTGAAGATAGTAACCAATGCTAGGCATCTCTCCAGTGTAGCATATTGTGTGTGCAATAGTGCAGTCCCCAAAGGTGCCTGGGCTGTGAACTGCTTCTCTGAGCTGGGCAGCTGTGGACAGCAGGGTCTTTGGAGATGCCAGGTGAGGAGGTCGGCTGTCTGGTTCACTTCTTTCCAGATACGTCCTTTTATGGTGAATATGCACAGAAAGTCTGCAAAAGCAGCACTGCCCTCTGGGTGCCTCCTGGGAATCCCGCCCCACTGCCACATTTCACTGCTCTGTGGCCTATTGCCTAGGGGTATAAAGCAGAGCTCATGGCCAGACAATATCCTCTTGTCTTCCCCTTCTACAGGCAGCTGTTCTCCTCTTGCAGACCACTTAAGCTGACATTTATCCTCCATAAAAAAACAAGAAATATGTCCACCTTGGCCTCTGTCCAGCATTTTGTCAAATAGCAGTGAAGAGATCTGTAGTGGGTATGGCTGAAGGTCAGAACAGTTACTGAGGGAAGAAAGATCATTTTTAAAACAGAAATTATACAATATAAAGCTCCCTCAGTGCCTCTGTCTTTCATGACTGTATTTCTGAAAGGCCATAACCATCTTATTGTTTCCATCTCTACAGCAATTCCATTCTTTCACTTGCTCCTTCTTTAGCACTTAACTGATTCACAAACTAGAAGCTATTTGGCCTTTAGTACTCCCTTGGACATGTTATTTTGTTATAACAAAACGCTTCATCAGAATTAGAGACACTGTACATTATATTATATGGTAAGGTTTTTTGCTCCATTTCACTTGCTTTCTTCCAGAACAAAGCCTCAACCTGAAATTCCAGAAATGGAAGGACAAAAAGACCTGGTGCACATGAAGATAGCGTGAGTCTGATGAAGATGAAACAAACCCCAACACTGTTCATGGTTGCCCTAGTGGTCACCCCTTCCTTCTTGCAATAGCAAATTTGTTTCCTGTAACTTTTCCGGTTTTCTGCTATTTTTAGACAGTTGAAAAGACAGTTGCATGTCTTCTCCCATTAGGGGAAGCAGTGTTTTGACATAAATGATAGACATGCACCCCTTCCTGCTACTGTATCAGATTTCTTGTTTCAGACAGAAATCAGAGTAGGTTTGTATCACATCCACCTTTTTGCTGTTTATAACTTGTCAGCTTTCCACCTCCAGCCTACAATGGGTAGGTAACTTCTTTGTTACCTTAACCTCATAACCACAAAGAAATGCTTCAAAATTCATAGATTCATAGATA
>VYZU01019490.1:0-16193 GCA_013401355.1 Ceyx cyanopectus | reverse complement strand
GAGGGCCAGGGGGCTGTGGTGCCAGCACACATCACCCCCTGAGACTGAAGTGGAGGGAACAACCTCTGTGTGATGAAGCAAAGGCCCCAGAGGGATTCCTGCTGTGACTGCTGCCATCAGGGGGCTGCTGAGGGCCCAGAAAGTCACCTGCAGGATGAAGTGGCGGTGGGTGGAGTTCTCCAAGCACAGGTCTCCTCTGTCCAGGTGGGATCGAAACATGGACAGGTACTCATTCTGCTGACTGATGTCTGTGGCAAGAATGAGATCACCTAGCTGGCTTTCCATCAGCTGCCTGGAATCAGCCACAGCAGGGAGTCAGAGCAATCAGAACAGCAGCTCTTCTTAGGTTTACACATCTTCTTATCACAACCATTATTACACAACTCTCAAGCTTTCTCATCATGTGCACTGAACCAGCCCCTTTCCCCCCCCCCCCCCCCGAAAACATTCCTACAATGCCCATAAAATATCAGGTGTTTCACTGGCAGCTTTCAGAAAACCCAACGTTTTTAACACAGCCCACCCCCTCTTTTTTTTTTTTTCCCCATTAAAAATGCAGGAATTAATAGTTTACATCTTCTTCTTGTTGAAGGAGGAGAAGAGGGTCTATTTTAAAGTGCAGCTGCAGTGGCAGAATGGGAAAAGGCTGCCAGGTTTAACCCCAGCAGGTGCCTGACCAGCTGAACACTCCTGTGTGCTGGCACTAAAGGGTATTTCCCACTAGCAAGTTGCACCAGGACCTGCTCCACTCCAGCACACGGGGTCCAGGAATCCCTAAAATAGATCATAATCTACATGCTGGGCCCAGAGCTGCAGTAACTGAGCTTGCTTTGCAAGGCTCTCCTCCTCCTCCTTCCTCCTCCTCCTCCTCCCCCAGCAGCTGCAGCTGCAGGTACCTGTTTTCCAGTGACATGTGTGCAAATAAACCCGACTCTCTCAGCAACCCCACTGCTGATCTCCAGTGATGGTTCTCCAGAACTGAGGTATTCTGCCAGCAAAAGGGGGGACAGGCACCAATTAATTCATTTTTCTTAAGCTGAAGAGCTTACCAAGAATGGGAGCAGTTTCACTGGGTGTTGGGGGTGGTTTACTTTCCTCTTTTTTTTTAATTTAAAGATTAAAACTTAAAAATCCTGAATATTTGGTCAGGTTTTTTCATCCCAGTGACCTGGGAATGTCTGACCTCAAACCTCCCCCCACAGCTAAACACATCACAATTGACACCCCCCCAGACATGCTCCAAACAACCCCATCTTGTCCTTACCTTATATAAAGTTGCTAAGTAATGGTTTGTTTTAATTAGGAAAGGTTGGTTAACTCCTGGGTGATCCAAATCGTGGGTGGCAGCTGCTATTAAACTGAGCAGGACATCCCATGGAGTTAAAGATCTGGAAAGCTGCAAGATAACAACAGTGACCATCACTCTGGTGCCTCTTCCTGGGCACTGAGATGCTCCAGCCCCTCAGCAGCTCCCCAGCCTCTCTCCAGCAGCTCCCTCTCTTGAACTGGGGAGCCCAGAACTGGATCCAATACTCCAGAGGTGGCATTGCTGGGGCAGAGAGGAGAAGAATCTCCCCCAGCCTGCTGCCCACACCCTTCTGAATGCCCCAGGACACCACTGGCCTTCCTGGCACGAGGGCAAAGGGCTGGCACTGGGGCACCAGCAGCCACCCAGCACAGCCTTCCTCCACCAGCTCAGCTCCCCGGGCTCTGTCACACTGCCCTCCTCCAGAAAGGCCACCAAGGGCTGGTGCCCTGCCCACGAGCTGCCCATGGGCTGTGTGGGTGCAGTCCTTGCTGGTGATGCCCCCCAGGGCTGCTGGAACACCCTCTTACCTTCGGCTCCTTTAGGTAACAGTGCATGGCCTGAGTCACATCAGCAGCATGAACTGCATTATGGTAAGGGTTCTGACTGTGATAATCCTCCTGGACCATAACTGCAAGGAAATCACAAACAGCCACGTTGGAATCAACTGGTAATTCCTCCAAGGGCCATTTTCTCTGTCCTCAGGCACAGAAAGATGCAGCAGCACAGGCCACACAAAAGCACCAAAGGCAAGAAATCATCAGCTGAACCATGACACAGTAAAGAAGATTTTGTTTTTTATCTCCAAAACCCCAGTGTTTTCTAAGTGAAATCAACCACAGGTAAAGCCAGAGCAAAAATTAAACATCTCTCCACCAATAACCAGAGCTGCTTGGAGGTCTCACCCTCTCCTCCTACTCAACTGCCAAGCCAGGACCCTCCTGTCAGAGCCTCACTGCCGTGGTGGTTGTGCAGAGCTGTGGGGAGCAGCAGGAGCCAAGGCTGAGCTGGGCTGTGCTCAGCAGCTGGGTTTGGAGGGAAGGTTCCTTGACTGGGCAGTCAGGCCAGGGAAATCTTTTTCTCACTGCTATTAAATGAGAGGCATCAACAAAAAGGGAAAGGTGGTGAATTTCAAAGCCAGAATAAAATTCTGTCTCCTTCCAAGCCTAATCCCACGTTGGTGAGCCAGTGAGCAGTCATGTGTTCTTAAACCCACTGTTTTCTTCTGATAACCAGAAATTACTGGATTAGCTCCCTAACTGCCCTTTCCTTTCAAGTGCTGCCATTTGCTAAATCCCAGCTATGCAGGAAATAATGACAAAACCACCCTCAGCCTTCTACAAACCAGATTTCTGTAGTACTTTTTCCAGACTCCACTAGGTCAGTCTCAGGATCAGCTGATCCACCTTTCTGAAACTGGAAAGCCCACTTCAAACCCACATGAAATGCAAGACAGAACTGAGATTTTATGGGTTTTTTTAAAAGGCAAAAGAATTAAATGAACCAAAAGCATCCCCTTATTAGGGAGAAGAGCCTTCCAAATGTGATGTAAAAAACTGACAAGCTTTGAAACCACTGAATTGTGTCTGGGACTGTGAAAGCTTCCCACAAAAGGTCAGAAATTTGTCCTGCTCAGTTCTAAAATAACCAGCAGCATCCCACTGCCCCAGATAACCAGAAAGTAGTGCCAGGGCAGGACCAAGGGGAGGGAGCCCCAGAGCAGGGGCTTAGCAGGGGGTGTCTGCAGCTTGCCTCTGTGGAACCATTCAGAGCAGTGCCCAGCCCAGGCTGCAGCAGTGCAGCTCCCACCCAGGCAGCAGGCAGGGGGCTCAGGCAGCAGAACTGATCAGCACAAGGAGCTGTATTTACCCAAAAATCGACGCAGCTTCATGGTGTCCAACTGGAAGTGTTCAATGAGTCCATGCAGGTTGAACAGGTGGAAGGTTAAGCTGACTAGGCTGTTCCCTAAAAATGAGATGAAAATATTCACTGGAAGCCATGGCATCAGGGACTTTCACAAGAAAATAATTATTATTGCAAAAAACTGGTCACAAAACAATATATTATGCAAGCAAATTTCAATACATGGATTTATGATCAATTTTTTCTGCAGGAGAGGATTCCCCTGGAACCTCCTGTGGGCATCAGCAGGGGGTGCAGCTGTAAAGCATTCACAAACTCCACCCAACAGCAGCAGGTTTCAGAGTGCTAACAGGTTAGGAAACAGCAGCTTTACAAATACCAATCATCAGGCAAAGGAAAATAAAAAAGCCACTTGTCCAGGGCTGTTTTTCAGCCTGGGTTTCACTCAGCACAGTGTAAGTTTCCCTAGGAGATGAATGCTGTTGGGAAGGAGGCAGCAGCACCCATCAAACCCCTGCTGCTCAGTGAGCAATCACACTGCATTAAATCAGTCACACCAAGACATGAGCTACAAGTGGAACAGCAGAACTGAACTCACCATTTGTCAGTCTATCAAAAAGGAAAATATCAAAATTCCAGTTTCCAACCTTCTCCAGCATACACTGCAAGAAAAGAGAGCAGCTGTCACTCCCCAGCACGTGCCTGTGTTTGCACAGCAGGGAGGGGCTGAGATCCCAGGGACAGAAAATGGCATTAAAAGAATGGCATCTGATAATCAAAACACTTGTTTACCATCTTAAAACGGTAGAAAAATCCATATATAATTCACATTTGGCTGCATTTTTGCTGTTATATTCATATTTAACGTGAGATATGTAATAGCAAGCATTAAAAAAAAAAACAAACACCAAGAAACCAACCTTTGCTTGTCCATTATAATCATCATCTAGGATGTTTGAGGAGTTTGGGACAGTGACACCACGGAAGAAACGGGAAGATCTCAGGTACCTCTGGAAACTAAGCAGCCTCCTCACATTTCTTGCAGACACAGACACCTCGATCTCAGAATTTGCTACAAAAAAAAAACAAGAAAAGAAAACACTCTCTCTAAAAACCCTTCACCAGAAAGACCATTCAGGGAGCTTGGCACAATGATGCCATATTTTTTTTTCTATCAACTGTTTCAGCCACAGATGCAGATATTTTACCAACAGCAAGGACAGAGCAGAAAGCTTTCTGTGCAAGCAGCCTGTGAAGAAAAACAAACATGGAAATCCCAGCTGGAACTTCTCTTTTTGAGGAGCTCTGGCACTGAAAGGACAGGAATACTGAGGAATTGCTGTAAAACCACCCAAAGAACTGGGATTTGGGGAGCAGGGCAGGAGGGGACCCGGGGGTGGCCACCAGGGAGCTCTGGGAAGCTGGACACAGACCTTGCAGCTCAGGAATTGCCATCCCTTCCCTGGCAGCCTGGGCAACACACTGCAGCCAACGTGGTGCTCTTGCAGAGAAGGATGCTCACCACTTCTCTGCCCAGCAGAATTCCCTCTGCCAGCAGTGAGACACTCCAGAGGATGCTCTGCCCCAGCTTCAGACACTCATCCAAGCATTTTGTTTTACTCCTGCCAGGTGAACTGGTTTGTTCCAGTGGCTGACACTCCTGTCCAAACCCCATCTGAGAAGCACAAAGAGTTTCAGAACAGTCAATAAACCTGCTACTCCCTCATTCTGCCCAAAATGGCTTTATTGGAGGGGAAGAGAAAAGAGCCAGGGTGTTGAGTGAGGCAGTCAGTGCAAAGGTGCTGCTCTCCACAGCAGATCTCAGCCACCAGCAGCCCCCTCACCCTTCCCAGAGGCACCAGAAGCTGGTGTAGCTGTCACCATTTCTGTCCCAAGAACTGCCTCAAAAAGCTCAGCCATGGCTACTGAAAGCAGGTTAAATCTACACAAACCTTCATCCAGACAAACTCTTGTCCCTGCAGCAGTTCCTATGTACTTTGTTCTGCATTAACTGATTACTAATTGCCAATCTCCACTAAGAAATGCCATCGGCACCTCTGACACCAGCCCCGTGCCCATGGAGTGTGGTCAGCACTGGCACACTGCTGCTCACAGCTCCTCAAGCTCCTGCAGGTTTCCAAGGGCTGACACAGAGAACCTTGATCCCCCCTCCTCAAAATCCAGACTGCAGAACAGAAAGCATGAGGTCTGAAATCAGAAGAGTATGGAATGGGTCTGCTGAGGTCAGAGTCCCAGCTCTGCCAAGCTGTGACCAGCTGCTCAGCCCCCAGCCTCTTTATTTCATTTTATTTAAGTGCCCAGCTTATTCCACCCCAGAGGCCTTTTGTTTCTTCCACAGGTGGGTAATGACAACCTGACAAAGCATCACTCAGATCTGCAATGACAAGAACAGCTTCCAAGTGAGGGAAGATTTTCATCCCTGCCAGCCCTCTGCAGCTCCAGAGTCTAATTCAAGGGGACTACACCAACCCAAAAAGCAAATTACTCTCTTTATCAGCTCAGGGTTTGCCACAGGACAATCCAGAAGTGAGTCAGATGTGGAGGTTTGACAAGGAATTCATTTCAGAGGGGAAGCTGAAAAGGAATCACCATCCTTCTCCAGAGCCAGGAGGCTGCATCTGCCTCCAAAAGTCAGAGTATCACCCACTGTACCTTCCCTTTCCAGGCTTCTTTATTAACATGATTCTGTTCTTGTTCCTGAGCCTGTTAACTGAGATGGTGGTTATCTCAAATATGCCTTTCTGCAAAATAAAGCCAAAAGGGATTAATTCTGCTTACTAACATCAGTTATCTTGCTAATGTTATGTATATCCAGCAATAATTCAAGTTGTCTTCACACAACAGATTTCATCTGTATTCCAAGACACTTATTTTAATCTCTCTTCCCACTCCCAATCTTTTCAGTGTGGTGCTCTTCACAAAGAAACCTAAAATAATCATTTTAGCACATTTTAGAGATATTAGATATTGATTTTTCTCATGCTGAAATAGACAAGTGACGACCACTTACAAAAATCACAATCTACTGATCTATTTATTCTTGGAATTTTTGCATCTTCTGTATAGTGAGGACAACGAGGGGAAGAGCAACAATGTGGATAGATTGGTTTCTTATTTTTTTTTATTAATAGAAACCACAGATCCTCACAAAATGCTTCACAAAACTTTCCTTCCATGATTAAAAACTCAAAGAACTATCCCTCCATTTCCTCCCTGAACAGCCCCAAAGGGAAATCAGAGGATAATCCATCATCAAAATCAATCTGATTTTGCTACCAATAAAAAGTGCTTAATGGGGGCTCTGGGGTTCCACTGCCCACAACTGAAAAATGACTTTTTCAAGTATTTGAGATGTTTTATTTCAAACCTGAAGTTTGACATGTGCAGCTCCAATCCAGAAAAAGGATTTTTCCTTAAAAATCCAAGGAAATAGCTTATTTCCATGGAAGAAATCTCCCACTTTCCCCCCCTATTAAACCCAACACTATTTTAACACAGCAGATACCCAACAGCAGATCACCAAACCTGACCAAGCAGCTCAAAGTTCCCACTTCCTGCAAATATCAAATGGATTCTTCCTCTCAAGCACTTAATAAGAAATTATAACCCTATTTGCAAGGCCTCCCAGCACAGAAATGATTTTCTGAGTACTTTGGAAGGATCCTCGAGCACTTCACACCACTAGAGGGACCCAGAAACTCTCCAATCCCACTGCCAGCCCCTCAAACCAAGAAATGCATCACAGGAGATCTGGAAACATGGAAAAAAATCTAATTAAATGCAATTTTATATATATATATATGTCTTCTGACTGAGTGGAATTGAAAAAAATAGTGAAGATTGAAGAAAAACTCCAGTAGTCCCCCAAATCTAATCAAAACTGCATCAGTTTTCATCCTCCCTGCTGGAGGGCAAGCACCAGGTAGCAGCAGAGAGAATTCTGCTCCTGGGGGATCCAAACTCCATTCCCAGGGGATGCTCCAGCCCCAAACGCTGCCCTAGCAAAGCAGAGAGCCACAGCACAAACTGTGTTTTGCTAACACTCGTTCAAGTTGCAAATAAAAATGTTATCAAACAGAATTTTGTGGTTATTTGGGACATCGAAATAAAAATAAACCCCCAGAAAATAAAAACACCAAAGCCAACGACCAGAAAACCAACCAAAACCAACCCAGGAGCTTCCTGAAAAAGAAGAGCAAGCCTTTAAAATTCAGTACTATGCAGGCCTGCCACTGAAACTCTGAGTTAAGAGGCCATTAACACAGCAATGGAAAAGAGAAGTGGTCAGCAGATGATGAGCTGGGGGTCCTGAGCCATCCAGCTTCTTCACACAGCAGCTGACAGCAAAGGGAAAACAGCTGGGCAGGGGCTGGCAAAGCAAAACCTCCATGGAAATAAAGCTCCAGCATCCCTGCACACCCCCCTGAGCAGCTCCATCACCCCCTGCACACAGGGAAACACTCAGAACCACAGAGTCAGAGGAGAAGAAAGTGAGAGTGTGAGTTCAGGCACCATGGAGGAAGCAGAGCCATGTGCTGCTGCTGTTCAGCTCTGGTGGGGGGGAAAAAAGCCAATATTCAGATGGTTTTGTCTGCTCCAGCTGCAGCTGAGACCCTTTCCAGGCCAGTTTTTGCCCCAGGCTGGCTCCTCTCATACTGTCTGGTGGGTGAACATTTCCAGCCAGGGAGCTCTGAGGGACAAAATCCTTCTGCAGCTACTGGGGCAGAGCAGGGAAAATCCCCCAGAAACAAGGTCATTGCTGATGGCTCTAAATTCTCTCTACCCACAGTGTGACACAACTCTTTTCCTTAATTAAGAAACCATCGATCAGGACTCAGCACTGCAGAGAAAAACACTGTATTGATTAAAAAAATATCTGTAAATTGTCAAATGATGCAGTGAGATGTGAGGGGGGGGCTGAACCCCTTACTGACTTACAGTGGGACTCCACAACAGAGCAGGAGGCAAAGAGCAAACTCTGCAACAGGCCAGAGTGCTGAATGAAAATAAAAAAAGGAAAAAAAAAAGAAGAAAAACCTGTGCCTGTAAGTCTGGAAAGTGCCACAGCAGCTGAGTGCAGAGGGAACTTACAGCCAAAGAATTTTTTGGGCCTCCTAGCAACATTCTTTGCTGTCATCAGACACCACAGTTGATGTTGCTCAAAGTTGGTGCCTGTGCCTGAACAAGTAGGGACAAGAAGAAAGGGTGTGAAATAGTCATGGTCTGTCTGATGGCAGGAGCCAGGGGGTGAGGACCACTGCAGACAGCTCACCTGGCAGCAGCAGCACACACACAGGGCTCTCAACTGCAGCTCTTCCCAGGCACTGTGTGCCCACAGCAGCATGAAATGGCACAGAGACACACAGACACACACACAGACACACACACAGACACACACACAGACACACACACAGACACACACACAGACACACACACAGACACACACACAGACACACACACAGACACACACACAGACACACACACAGACACACCACAGACACACACACAGACACAGTTATGCAATTCCAAAGTCACACGTTGCTGCTACAGAGGGGTTTTTATTTCCCTTGGGAGAGTTACCAGGGCTAAAGGCAGAAATCTTAATCTGCTTCATGGAAAAAAAATCAATATAGAAGACTCTTCAAACTTTGTTTTCTCACCCGTTTGAACGTGCTAACTTTTAACTGGGACTGAGTTTAAGAAGGGTTTGAGGGAGTGAGGTTTAAAAGCAGCTAAGATCAGGATATTAATCAGACCAGTTTCTGCCACTCATTTTTATTAATGAGGTAATTACAACCACACTTGTTACCATGAAGTAAGCTTTCCTCCATCACTCCACTGCAGACAGAATACTTGGAACTGTGCCCATACAATGCTGGTATAGATATTTTATGACACTTAAGACATTCATATTGTTGGCATGGCTTAATTAAGACAAATCCCCTGTGCTTCTGCTGCATACTGGCTTGGTGGTTATTAGGCTTTTAGACTAAGACAACCAGAGACATTGTTTATACTAAATATAGATGTAGAGAAGAAAGTGAAATTGTTGAAAAAAATATTTTAACACTTAGGAGGAAAAAAATTGTTTCCTAATACACAATTAAAAAAATAAATCTGGATTTTTTATAATATTTTAAGATTTGTCTATGTCCTAGCTAAGTGTTGGCGTAAATATAATGTTGGCTGATTATGATGAGGTCAAGAATATTGATACCTACTGAATCTCCCAACTCCATCCTGTGGCTTTAGCAAAGCAGGGCAGGGTGTTCCTCTGCACTGAGCACGTCTGCACAAGAGCTCAGCAGCTGCATGTACCCTTGCCTTCATTCCCAAGGCATTTGGGTCAGTAAGTTTAATATCTTTAAAAAGAAGAATTTAGCAGTGAAGCTTCTCCTCTCTATCTCTGGCAATGAAGCAGCACGAAAGGTTTTCCTAGGATTGAAAAAACAGTCTGGCTGTGGAAGCTGCTAACTTTCTCTGTAGAGGTTCAGGAGTGAAAAGTGAATGGAAGCCCTTGTGTACTTGTCATTTATCTGCTTTTAAATACTTACAGTGAAAAATACGGAAATCAATGTATGGATGAGAACCTCTTCTCTCTGTTTCAAATCCTGCCCGACTTCTTACTCGCACATCTCCTAGAAACAGGGTCGAGAGTGAAATACAAGTGTGGAAGAGTGGCAGAGAGCAAGAAATGCACATGAACACAGCCTGGAGGGGGGGTGGGGGGAAGATTCATGTACTTAATGGAGGAGGTTATTCAAACAAGAGGCCTGCTTCAATGCTTTTTGGTCTCGAGGTGGAATTCAAAACAAAGTTTGAAGACTTGGTCCACATGCAGTCGCATGCTGGCTTCTCAGATCTGCCCTGCCCAGCACAGGCTGCCAGAAGCAGGTGACAAGCATTCAGATGGAACTGGGCACAGCCTGCTACACCAGTATGGTAAAAAATGCACCTTCATACAGGAAACGAGAACATTAAGAGTTGGTTTGCTCCTCGGGAGCGCACAGAGAACAGTCACATTCTGGGAAGTACAGAAATAAAAAGGATTTGCTTTCTAGACATGGCAGCTGGTAGCAGAGAAGCTGGTTACAACAGGGGGTGGGACACAGGAGTTTGCCCACTAGCATTTACTTACTTGTGCTCAGCTGTTTGAATATTACACAAGAGCCTAGTGAAACACCAAAACTCAGTGTTAACATCTCAGCAAAGTGGGTTGGCACTGCAATTAGCCCCAGTCCTCCAGCATCCCCTCACACTGCAGCACCTGGCAGCTGAGCAGGGTCTGTGCTTGGCCACAGCACCCCTTCACCTGCATTTCAATCTGTCTGGGACTGCACATGTGGGCAAGCTGTTCAGGATCAATTGCAACAGGGCTTCCCTCCTCAAATCCTAATAAAAAAGTGACATTTGATGTGAAAAACTGCTCGTTTCTAAGCATTAAAATCCTTCTAGTGTAGTATTCTCCTCACCCCCAACAGCAGCCTTCACATGAACACAAGACTAAGTGACACAAGGAACTAGCACTGATTTTGTAGGAACAAAATTCAATATAATGATTTAATTTCCAGCAAGTGTTAACTTGTTTTGTCCCTTTTCTTCTCCAACCTGCTAATCTGCAATGGCACCAAAGGCAATTTGTCAGAAAACAGTTGAAGACCCCAACCAAAACTTTCCCACCACCCTTTTAGTAGGAGCAGGTGTCCTAGAGACACCCTATGAACACTGATGTGTCTGAGAAAGCAATCACAGCTACAGACGTGTTCATGACTTTGAAGAAAAATAGGAGGGTTTTTTTAGTTAAGCTAATTTTTTACAGAAAAGGTGAATTTAATTTGAGGAAATCTTACCCTTCAAAAATGACCAACCATAACGTGCATTAGTGAAGTGTTGCAGTGAGTGCACAGCCAGGTTTTGGTGAGCAATTCACCTGTTCAGTGTGTCAGGAATTCACCTGAATGTGTTCACAGAAAAATACCTGAAGCCCAAGATGGAATTCTGCAAACACCAAACCAATCCAGTTCAAATGATCAATAATATCCTGCAGTTTCTCTCTGCTTTGTGCTTATATTTCCTAGGACCTGCTGGAACAGCAGCACCCCTGGAAGCCCTGAAATGCCCACAGTGTTGGGGATTTTCAGTAGGGAAACAAGAAAACCCATCTACAAGCAAATGCAGAAGTGTAACTAACTGCATGGCTTTCAACAGGGATTACCAAAGCATCTGCTTACAGGAACAGTGAGCCACAAGAAGAAATGAGAGACTACAAATGCACATGGGAAGCCAGGAAAAAGGCGATTGGAATAAGTTGAAGGTAAAATGAGGGTATTGCATACATATGAAATGAGAATTTCCCAGCAAGGAAAGCAAAATATGTTCATTAAATAGCTGTTAAACAAAATTCTCCCTCCTTGATCGTGGCAGAAGCAGAGAGTATTTGGTTAGGAATGAAGATCCCAGCAATAGATGCATTTTTTTAGACTACATTGGGATTTATTCAGGGGAAAGATACCACTTGTACAGGGCCAGGATTTATCACGATAAACAAGAGATTTGTGTTGGGCCAAGGTGAAGGCAGAGGAGGGGTCTCCATCCCTGCACAGAACTGCTGCTTGTTCTGCATTTCACACAATAAATGTGCTGTTATTTAGATTTATAAAACTGGTACCAGTGGCATTTGAGGATTCCAGACACCCAGCTGACAATTGTGTGTGCAGAAGGGTAAAAACAACTCAACGTGCTCCCATCAACCTGCCTGGGAAATCCTGCAGGGGCTTTCTGCAACCCCTTGACTCCAAAATGACACAGAATGGGATTTCAAGGCAAGGAAGGGACATGGCTATCCTCACAAGGCAGGAGACATTCCAGATTTAGGATTACTTTGGGCAGAGGAAAGGACACTGGGACATAAATCCCTCAAGCAGCAACAGAAGCCCAGCTCAGAGCCAGGCATGAATGTGGGAGCTGGAAGATAATTACAATTCAACATCTAAAGCAACTTTTGAGTTTCATTTAGGCCTTCTTTAAAAAAAATTAAAATGAAGTTGTTACAAAATCTGTGGAATCCATCAGATGGCACCATCTGCTGCCAGGTAAATACCCTGCCAGGGGCAGGAGTGGCAGCAGGGTGACAACTTCTATCTGAAGCTGAAAACCAGACAGGAACTGAGGCTGTACCAAAACTTACCTTGAGAGAGATGCCTGAGCTCCTGGCCCCCTCTCAGGCTGCCATGGCAAGGCCAGCTCTGATTCTCAGGGGCAGCTGGAATGCCAGAGCTGTGTCAGGGTTACACAGCACATGCTTTGTGCTGCCCTGTGCCCCAGCATGGCACAGCAACAATGCAGCAGCTGCCTGGGGAGCAGGGGCAGAAATCCCCAAGAGCAAGGAGGAGGAGGAGCAGAAACTATGAGAGCCAGCTCAAGGGAAACCACCCCAGCCAAAGCCATGGAGCTGTGAAGAGCAGGATTTGCAGCAAGAATTACTAGCTTCCCAAAGTTCCTATGAAGTTTGTTGGAGAAACAGATGACAGGTCAGCTGAGGAAGGCAGAAGGAGAGCCAGAGGAGCATCCCCACCCCCCCTGGCATTGCACAGCAGCTTGTCTCTGCTGTCTCCTCTTCCAGCAGCAGGGAAAACACCCCAGCTCTGCTTCACCCACCCCCACCAGCAGCCACTGCCCCCCACTTTCCACCCCATGCACAGTAGCAAGACTCAGGCAGTAGAAAACAACAAGAAACAGAAACCAGGAAAGCAAAGAGGAAGAAAAAAACCCCCAAGGTAGTATCAAGATCACACAGAAGCACTTACAAACAGACTGGAGAACTCCTCAGAGTGGCTGGGAGAAAGGGCTGACTGAGGTGATGCAGGGAGATCAGCCCCTCCAAGGTCTCTCAAGAAAAATCCTACAATGCTGCATCTGTATCTAAATTTTTAAATAGTAAATAAGCCCTTGGGAGTGGCTCAGGGTGTATTTTGGGATGGGGGATGACAGATGAGTCAGAGGCAATGCTGCTTGTTTATAGCCAGGCTGCTGAAGACAGTTCAGAGTCAGGGGTTTATTTTGTGTGCCCCTAAAAGCTGATCTTTGAAATGGGATGTGGAAACTGCCACAGCTCAGGCACCTCTGCCTGCTTCCTGCAAACACATTCCCTTTGGATTCAACAGCCTGAAAACACTGAAAGAAGCAACTCTGTGGCCAGCAGAACTAAGCAGAGGGATGTGTCCTAGATATTCTTGGCTTTATATTTTTGGTCTGCTAAAATGTACACCTTGCTGAGGTATATTTAATTAGTACATATATCATGTCTGGGTCAATAACCAGCTGAGGAAAAGGCAAAAGCCTCTGGAGCCTGGGTCTAACCTGCCTTGAAGTCACAGCTGAGGAGCCCTTACAGCTCACTCTGCTACAGTGCACTAAGAAATAAAACCAACAAAAAACAACCCCTCACAAGGCTGGCTGGGAAATTAAATCACATTCTTGCCAAAAAATCTAATTGAATATATTAATTCTTGAATCTACTCTGGTGTGACTGTGTCCCCACCCCAGTGTGTCCAACTGTTCAGCTTTCAGGCTGCTCTGCTTTGCAGTCCACCTACCAACAACAGCAGCACATCTGGGAACAGCTGTACCCTGTACAGCACTGGGAACACCAGGTGAGAAACCCTTCAGAGCCTCACTGGTGCTGAGCAGCTCCCAGCAGTGCCCAGCAAGAGCTGCCAGCAGCAGGTACACTGGGCACACTGCACTAGCAGCTCCAGGGACAGAACAAGGGAAAACTTCATTTACTCAACCCCCATACTGAATATATCCCAGCTCTGCCTATGGAAAGAGTCCAGAAATTCAGTATTATTTGCTTAGAAGCTGAGTTTCTATCCCTAGCAGATTAATTGTCAAAGGTAAACACAGGCATATATTTACAGTACCTTTAATTCAATCTTATCAGTGCCTTTTCAAAATAAATTAACACACAGTTCCCCTGTTGTGGACTTAAAAGTACTTGGTCTGTACCATTTTGAAGCAGAAAAAAAAAAGTATTTTCTGATTACAGAACCAAATTAGTTTTGTTTTCTAAATCATATCAGAAAATCAAGGCAACAAAACTAACTCAGGGCTGGGGGGAGCAGAGTGGGAGGCTACACCCTGTCCCTGTGCCACCTGCCCCCTGGCACCCCCAGAAGAGGGGTGGGAAGCACAGAACATGGAACCCAGAGCCATGAGAGCATGGCATCATAGCTTGGCATCATTCTCCTCTTCAGCTGCCCCTGCTCCCAGCCAGGCTGCACCCAGCCAGGGGTCTCCACACACCCACCCCTCCCAGTACTCCCATCCTAACTGGGCTGCACCCCACATCCAGCTGGAAACACTCTTCAGTAGGTTGACTGAACTGCTGGCCCTGGGTCCTTTCCCTTCTCCAGCAATCCCCCAGGGTTAGTAAGAGAAGGTCTGTTTAAATCACATTGTTTTGAGAACCCCCTGAGCACAAGCACGTGGTGACCCTCACACAAACATCCTCTGAACTCTGGGTTTAACCAGAAAGGACCATGGGAAGGTGATAAATTCCAGCATAAAAATATTGATCAGCCATGAATCACTTGGAAAACTTAACTTCTATCAAGCACCTTAGGTTAAAAGAACTTTGTTAATATAGGAGCAAAACATCTGACACACTGGAAAGAAAAAAAGGGGTGAAAAAAAAATAAAGAGTGGGGCAAACAACCAAATAACCCAGGTCAGCATAAAAGAACCAACACTCTTCTAAAGAATCTACCCAGCATGTTATCCAGGAGAAAGGGGATGGTGAGTTTAAGAATTCAGCACTCAAGTATCAATTAAAACTCCTTTGAAATCACCTGCTAAGCATGAGAACTTTGCAGTACAGAAACTGGAATGCTTACCTAGCATACGAATGTACAGTGCAGTCTGATCAGAGCTGTCATAGGAAATGGCTCCACGTCTCTGCCAAGAGAAAAAAGGAGTATTTTAGGCACAACTGCAGCATTTCTAAACTGAAGTTTCAATTGTCAGTTTCCAACCGACCTCTCCAGGTGAGTTCTGGAAATGTGAAGGTGCACCTCTCAGCTACATTGTGTGTACACTGATTTTGGTTTAGGTGACAAAGAATTTGGTAGTGAAGAGTTGATGAAAACCAGGCCCAGAGTGTGGAGAAAATATCCCCATTAAATTCCTTTCCAGGTGCTCCTCACAATAAAGACACAGAACAGGATTGAGCAGACAACAAACAAACCAAAACCATGCTCTCCTCATAGTCATCTAGAGTTCAGTACTTGCAGTTCCTGGTTTATTAGTCTATTTACTTTTACCCTGGAGGGTATTTCCATCTTTCCAAGCCAGAACCATGCAAATAACCCTCCCTGTGAAGGATGTCCCCAGTGGGACAGGCAGCACCACAGCTCCCCAGCCAGAACTGTTCCAAATGTCTTCACAGAACTTGCCTCTGAATTTCAGTAAATCTCAGCTGAATGTATTTTCAGCAGCCAGGAACATTTCCCATCACTGCCTAGGCACAATCAGTGATGTAATTTAGTGCTAACTTGCAGTCTGCACCTGTCTGTCACAGCCTTCTGGCCATGGCCAGGGCAGCTCTGTAATCTAATACAGCAGAAAGCCAAGCACACATGGAGCTACAAGAGCCCTGCCCAACTGGAGTGTCAGACTGAGAAGGAAAAGAGTATGTAAAAAAAAAATACTGAAAAATAAATCCTTTTGGCATGTTGATTCTAAAATATTCTTGCTCTCCAGAACATTATTTGTGAGATACAGCCAGCTGTGGTACCAAACACAAGGTGCATTCTTTGCAATAGAAGCCAGTTGCTCACACAGACAAGTGGATTTGTTCTGCAAGGACTCAAAGTTCTCTGATCAACCAAATCCTTATAAAACTACTTTTCAAAGTGTGGTTTCCTAAGTGAAAAAGAGCCAGCATCTTGTTGGCCATCCAGACTGGGTGGGCTGGTTTGCTCCAGCAGGGAAGCCAAGGTCAGAA